>JAKUCV010002696.1:0-55315 GCA_028386065.3 Turnera subulata | reverse complement strand
GAACGTCTCCTGGCTTCTTGCTTAGTTGTCTTGAGATCCCTCCTGGTCACATCCACTTCGGTGTTGTAGTTGTATTGGTTCAAAAACTCTTTGCAGATGTCATCCCACTTCCTCACCTTGCTCTCATCCAAATTCATGAACCACTTTAGGGCTGCTACCGATAAATTCCTTTGAAACAACTGGGCCATCAATTCGGGCCTGATCCCCATAGGTTGCAGCATCCTGACATAGATCTTTAGATGAGTTGTTGGGCATCCCATTCTCAATATCTGGCATCCTGAATTTTTTCAGGAAGGCGGGCTTCGGGGAACAAAGATAGACGTTCCAAGTTCCAATCATCCTCTTTCATCTTCATGCCTTTCAGCAATTCTTCTACTCTCCTAAGCCTCTCCCCATCTCCTTTAGATTCCTGTGTCACTGAGTCATCATCCTGGATGACCACCACATTATTCTCAATGCCTGGTTTCGAGACTTGTCCCCCATCACTCCGAGGGACACCCTCTTCCCTTTCATCAAAGCCAACAGTGCATCCCTGACATTTGGATCTTTTAGTAGATCCAAGGACTCCTCAGCCACATTGGTCTTAGCGACGTTGTCCTCACCCATCTTGCCCTACTATTTGGATCACAGGTGTTAGGGTCCACGGTACCATAGAGGCTTCTTAACTCACATATTTTTTGTTGGTTTTCTTTTTAGGTATGTACAAATAAAGGAGGACACTCTATTTACACTTACTTGAATTCACAACAATAATCACCCAAATGCACGTAACACATATTGATTCAATATGCATGAGATGCTCAGGGTATGCTGCTGGTTGGGGGATAAAGATTGCCGCTAGGGAATAGAATGACCTACGCACATGTGACAATGGATATCGCATGAGGTCCAAGGCCCACTAATCCCCATCATTGCTAAGGATCGAGAAATGGGTTCACTCTACCCACTATCGCTTAAGGAAAGCATTTAGCGGATTTGGATTCCCTCGCCCTCTTACGGTAGAGGCTTCACATCAATCATCATGAATGCAAGGCACTTATGATGACAAGTAAAAAGGCACACAAAACTCAACGATTGCACAAGGTTTCTTGAACCCACTACTTCCCCATTGGAGTCACCAACTGTGAGAACCTGATCCAAAATTAATTGAGCCTTCGCACCTATTCCTTTACACCGTCTCCCTCGGGTCAATAACATGTCAATGGAGTCGCTACCCAAATTTTATTAAGGACAATATTTGGAAAAACCCTTGTATGGCTCCTTTAGGCAACATGATCACAGCGAAACAAAGACATGGGATCGGGGGTTCGTCACGGATGGGAAGGTGTTAGGCACCCATCCGTGTTGGGTCGAAACCTTGTGCAATTGAGGAGTATAAGTGTGCCTTGTGCAGGTGTGCAAACATGGAAAGCAAAAGAAAAGGGGAGGAGAAGAAGATTTGGCTTGCATCCCGTTGTAAAACTGATGCGTGTGCTATCGCAACGTGGATTTCCTGCAAGTGCACAGGGTTGTTGTAGTACTTTTATCAAGGTCGTATCCACAAGGACTAGGTTGAATCCGTTTTCCTTAAATTTCGGACAACTAGACTTGAAAACTATTAAACAAGGATGGATTTGGGTGAATAATAATTGAGAAGCAAAATAAGTAGTAAAATAAATGTAACAATAATTTAAACGAGGAAGAGATCACGAATGGTGAATTCTTAGGCATCCGAGGGTTCACATGCTCTGTCTTATGCGTGTAAATTTCTTGACAGCCTCATCACTGGCTGAGCCTGTGAGTGAGGCTGTGACTAATGAGATGTCTTGACCGGGCTCCCAACCTAAGGTACTATCAACGGCTTTCGATCTCATTGATAGTTCCCTAAGCTTCCATCTACCCCCTATCACTAGAGTAAACGTCCACTTAAGGATGAAGTTTAATGTTGGTGCTATTACACACAGTCTCTTCCTATCTTCTTTCGAATGTCTAAGGAATGAAGGCTGACTATTGTAGGTCTAGCACTCCTGGCTTCTCCTTTCGGTCCTTCACCAGGCTGCTACTAAACTAAGAATATGCCACCCAATAATCAATCAAGAATAAAATTAGGAGTTGGGTTATCTCTTGACTATGCTGTCACGGAATGAGGCTGTGCTGGGCACAGCCTGATGCTGTTGACAGCAAGGGAGTCAATTATGAGATTGGTTCTTGCAGGCGCTCTCAACCTATACTGCACCCATTTGCTTTCACTCACAGGTGCCTCCCATGGTTCTCATCTTCCTTGTGCTTTCGCATTGGTGAAACTCAGGGGATTAAGATTGGTGTTGAGGCTAATTCCTCAATTATTTTCTAACCCCGTCACAAGCTAGAAGACTAAGTGTTTGTTGTTGTTGTTCTAGTGGCTATGGTTTCTCCTTTCGGTCCTTCACCTAGCCATTTGTATTCATGCATGGTTTGATCAGAACTCAGACATGTAGCAAGCTCACAACAACTAAAACAAGAAATATGATTAAGAACATAAAAATGTGCATTTTATTGCATAAGAACCCGAGACATGTTTACCTCCCTTCAACCTAAAAAGGGGTTGTTTAGTTCATACTCAGAATTACAAAATAGATGGATTCCCTCTGAGTGGCATGTGCCTATCCCTTTTTCCTCTGGAAAGTCCACTGGGAACGTGAGGAGAATGTTTGTTTATGTTAGTGGAGCAGGTGGTGCAAGTGGTGTAATTTTATATTGGTCCTGCGATTTCTGAAATTTGCAGGATGCACAGGCTATGGATGTTGATGCACAGACTGATGCTGTGACAGATCTATTTGCAGCTCTCTTTCGATTTCTCCTCCAGTTGATTTCAGCCTCTTCTGTAGATTATGAAACGTCATAGGTTCTCTTTGGATAGAGGGGAGGATTGTGAGTTTCAGTGAGGATCTTGTGATTTGAAGATGGTCTGCGGCCTTCTAGTGAAACTGCAGTGAACACAGCCTCATCCACAGGCTCAAGGGTTCTGCAACAGGCTCATGCTGTGGCTGAGGCACAGGGACAGGCTCACAGGTTTCGCAATAGGCTCATGCTGTGGCTGAGGCTGTATCTTCAAATTCTTCAATGAAATTTTCCTGAATTGGTCGAAATGTACCTAAAATCACTAATCATGCAGTAAAGGGTGGGATTATAGGAAATATGATGAAATAGTGCATATGGAGGCGTATGATCATAATGAAATATGAGCAATTTATCTCTAAAATCATGCCTAAAACTACGCATATTTCACATGCATCAAAATACCCCAAACTGAAGATTTTGCTTGTCCTCAAGCAATTAGAAAAATAAAAGGAGGCATTATTTGATGGGAAGAGAAGGCTGATCTCAATGCATCAAGATTTCACTATGCTTCTCCCATGTGATGTCTCAATTTAAGCATTCTTTTATTTTCCTCCAAAACTGCATCAATCTCAATCAAATTCCTTGTCAGTAGTTTTTGTCATAAAAATTCACAGGAATAATATTTCAACTAATCTCCAGTCATCTGTCATCAAATGGATCCTGCCAACATCATTTGTCGGGAAGTGAAAACATTACCTCATATGCAGACCCATTATCCCTTATCTCCACTAATGTGCAACAGTAATCAAGCAAGGATCTCCAGGGCTTTTCTGTGTTGTACTGAGGTTAGGGTGATGGTTGTCAATGGGTGGTGGATGGGCTGAGCAAAAGTTGGTGGCCTGTGAACTTGAAACCTCTAGTTTATTTTGTTGACAGTGGCTGTATAGGGCATGTTGACTCTATATCACTTACATTTTCATGCTACCCAGAGGCTCAATGTATCTTCTTGTGTTGAGATGGAGTTCGATTCACAAAATGTTTCTTTTCTCCTAATTTCTCTTTCCCATGTCTTTCTTTTCCTTACTGACTGCCTCGTTTTCGTTCTATGAACTTGATTTTTTTTTTTTTTGCAGCTGGGAAGAGGGCAGTACAAGATGTGTGGTAGCATTCTGGGTATGTATTTGTTAAGTGCAAACAGCCTCAGATGCTTGGTAGGATTGAATCTTGTTCACAGACTCATCAACAGGGTGAGGCTGTTGGAATGAAATTGTGCCTTAGCATATGATGGCCCCTGTTTTGGCTTCAAGTGGCTGAGGTGAGGTGAAACAGGGTAAAGGAATAAATTGGGGCCATCCATTCGGCTCAAATGGGGTTGCAATGGACAGATGAGTGTGGTATGGATTTATGTGGTCTGTTGGGTATGCAAAAGATGGCCTAGATCCTTTCCTTGCTTGAAGAACTCTTACTTGTATTTCGCCTTGACAGGGATAAAGATCAATTCTGAAGGTAGACAGGCTGAGCCTGTGGCATTTTGAAAACCATTTAGCAAGATTCTTCTTATCTGACAGATTCATGGAGTGCAATTGTTTGATTGTACCTGTTCTGTTTGTTTTGAAAATGAAGACAAGTCTTGAGATTAAAGATTGAGCAGTATTAAATGGAAAAGAGAAAGAAGCATAAATATTACGACAGGCTCACACTGTGGAAAAGCATAATGAAGAACAGAATAGCATTGAAATTGCATTGCTCATAGAATAATACACAAGGCAAAATTGCACCCTAAAAATACCCCAAACTGAAAATTTTGCAGTGCCCTCACTGCTGAAACTAAACAGAAAAATGGGTGCAATGTTAAAACAAATGCAAACCAAAGAAACACACATAATTGAAAAAGAAATAAAAATGTGCTACAAAAATACCCCAAACTGAAAGTTCTATCCTATGTGGTTGGGTTAAACATCCTAAAAATAGACTAGAGGTGCTGAAAAGTTGAGTTAGCAGCGGGGCCTCTTGCTGCTTGATGGGGCAAATGAGGTGTTAGAGTATTATGGGAGTCTGACACAGCCTCAGCCTGTGATGGGGCTGTGCAAGCGTCAACTTACCTATTGGCAAAGAAATCCTTAAGACTAAAAATCATTAAGGGTCTAGAGGGACTTCCCTAATGAGTCTCTGACTTGACGACTCCTTTCTCCAATGATTTTCAGCACCTGATTGTCTAAAACAAAAGAGACACACAAAACAAAAACAAAACAAAATAACCAAATGGAAATTAACGAAAGGCAAGCGAAATAAAAAATTACCTCCCTTGGGTTGCCTCCCAAGAAGCGCTTCTTTCATGTCTTGTAGCTGGACATCCTCCTTGTTTAGGTGATTGGAGGGTTCTGAGGAGATTGACTCTCCCTGAAAATGTCCGTGGTAGGGTGATAGATTTTTACCTTTTTACGATGGACCATGAACGGGCTGACCCCGTCACCATCAATTTTCATTTCTCCATGAGGCAAACAATGAAGAATGCTAAATAGACCAGACCACTTGGATCGTCTCTTATCCCAAAAAAGGATTTGGTCTTCTTTCTTGAAAGCATGCTTGATTTTTTTACCACTGTGCCTTTTGTGGTTCTTTCCTTGTAAACTATGGCGTTCCCATTTATATCCAAATGCACTTTATTCAATTCTGGAGGAAGGGGTTTTATCTGAATATTTGGTGCATGATCGTCAGCTCCAATTTGATTGATAAGCGGCTGCGGCTGGACAGGCTGGACAGGCTGAGGCTGTGCTGGGCATAGACTGAGGCTGTGTTGGGCCTGTCGTTTCGGCTTAATGTTGTCATCAATAGTGTCAACCTGGTAGCAGGTGCCGAAGCTCAAATTTGACTTAGGGGCCTGGAGCATACTGAAATTCATCGTATTTTCTCCAATTCTCAGTGTCACTCTTCCTTCCTCAACATCAATCAATGCCCTACTCGTGGCAAGAAAAGGTCTCCCAAGAATGATGGGTGTGTGGGCATCTAATGCCATATCCATGACCACAAAATCAACAGAAAAAATAAGTCACCAACCTTCACAGGCACATCCTCTAACACTCCCACAGGATACACAGGTGATCGGTCAGCAAGTTGGATTATCATCCTTCTGGTCTTGATGTATCCAAGGTCCATACCTTGAGTGATGGAAAGTGGCAGCAGGCTCACACTAGCCCCTAGGTCGTATAGGGCCCCTTCGATCTTCTTGCTCCCAATATTGCATGGAATTGTAAAGCTCCCTGGGTCTGAGCATTTTTTGGGTGGCTGATGTTGAATGAGAGCACTTTCATGGGCTGTCATAGCTACAGTCTCAATATCGTCAATGGTTCTCTTCTTTGTCAAAATCTCCTTGAGGAACTTAGCATATGAAGGCACCTGTGCCACCACGTCACTGAAAGGAACATTCACATATAACTTTCTTAGCATTCCCTTGAACTTACTGAATTGCTTTTCCAATTTGGCCTTGTGGTACACTTCCAGGTATGGGGGTGGAGGTTGGTATGGTCGGACAGTCTGGGGATGTTTCTCTGCTTTCTTCGTGCTAACAGCCTCAACCACAGGCTCAGTGATAGGCTGGGCCTATGTCTGCACTGTCCGTTCTAAGCTGGATGTTGATGTTGTCTGCTCCACAGCATCAGGCTGTCTTGGTGCTGTACCCCTTAACTCCTCTTCACTACGAAGGATTACAACGTTGCAATGTTCAATCCTCGGGTTCTCCACTGGTTTCCCTGGAAGGACTCCTTGCAGATTGGTGGTCGTCGAGGCTTGTTGGGCAATTTGGTTCTCGAGGATTGTATGGTGGGACTTGATTTGACTAATTTCCTCGCTCATTTTGTTCTGGTTTGCCAATATGGACTGCAGCATGCTCACCATGTCCGTGTTGTTGCCTTGCTGTCCTCCTTGGCTCTGTCTTTGGTATGGGGGCTGTCCGCCTTGATGCTGTCGTTGAAGTTGGGGCTGTTGTGGGATTCTTTCTTCATTTGGTCCTCTCCAAGAGAAATTTGGATGATTTCTCCAAGAGGAATTATAAGTGTTCCCATATGGCCCTTGCTTCTGCTGCATGAAAATTGCTTGCTCAGAATCACACTCGGTAAAAAGTGGGTAATTGGACGTGCTGTGAGGTCCTCCACATCCTTCACAGTTTGAGGCTGTGGATGTGGCTGCATTGACGTGAGCAGCCCTTAATTGCTTCCTGAGGGCTTCATTCTCTGCCTCTAGCTTGGTTACTTTGTCTACTCCAATTATTTCGAATGCCTTCACTCCTCTAATCTGGGTTTTCCTTTTGGACAGGGCTTCAAGAATGGAAACTCCATCATTGTAGTCCTTGTCCAGAAATGAATCATTTGCCATTTTGTCGAGGGTGTTCTGGTCTTCATCACTCAGGCCGCAATAAAATTGCTCAAGCTGCACGGCCTCATCAATTCTGTGGTTTGGGCATCTCCTCAGCAGTCCCTTGAAGCGCTCCCAAGCATCACGAATGGATTCATCATAGCGCTGGGAAAAGCCGATGAGCAGCTGCCTCTAGCTTGCAGCTTTGCTCGACGGGTGGTATTCCTTCAAGAATGCTCTGACCAGGCTGTCCTAATCTGTAAAATGGCCTGCCTCATGGTTGTTGAGCCATTCTAATGTTGCGTCTCTGAGTGAGAATGGAAATACCCACATATATAGCTGCTCCTTGGTCATTCCGGCTATGTTTACAGTGCTACACACCCGTAGAAAATTCTGCAAGTGTGAATTTGGATCTTCTGAGGGTAAGCCTCCAAATGTGCCCCTCTCCAACATGCTGAGCAGGTTTGTTCTGATTTCATAGAGGGCATCGACATCTGGAATGGCTATGCTGTTGTGGATGATGGTGGTTGGTGGTTGTAGGAGCTGTTAGTGATATGCCCAAAAGCCAAATCAATAGATGATTGTATGAGTCATGTATATACATTGAGGTTATTCCAATAAATATGATTATGAGATAATCGCTTGCACATATTTATAACCCTAGAATACTTTGAATTCTTAAAATGTCCCTAGTCGATTATTATTATGGATGGGTTGCAATAATAAATTAAGACTAGCGTATGTTGAGAATTATATGAGATATTATTTCTACATACGGGTACAAGTTAGAGAACTTGTGAATTGGACCGACCCACATAAGAACCCTACATGGAACGTTATATGATTGTCATTAGTGGTTCTTATATGTATTGTCCTTTGACCTGAGATCATCAAGGTTCCCAACATATGAGTTGTATACTTTGATATTATTCCTAGTCATCTGTAACTGGATGGACTTAAGGGTAATCATTGGGTATATGATAAATGTGTAGTGGGTTTTGATTGACCAAGATAGGATTCGTCCGACCCATATAACGGGTATATTATTAGAAGGGCTTCTTGATAGAGTTGAACTGTTAAATGCGTGGCCATGCTCGGATTATATGATATGTGATATCAAGAGTATCCGTTTTACACAATTAACTCGGAGATCAAGAAACTAAGATTAAACATAAACGAGATTGACGTTTCCATGTCTCGGTTTAATCTTCATAATGGGATGAAAGGACGATGACATGTTTGCGAGGCAAATGAATCAGTACTGATCTTGTCGTTCGGGTAACAATGATGTGTTGCTAGACGCCGCTCTTTGCTTATAATTGAAAATGAGTTTACAATTATTGTCAGACGTTACAAGTGCCTACAGGGTCACACACTTAGAGCCATTGATTCGAGCAGGTGGTTGAACCATAGTTGGACCATGGTTCGACCTTGTGTGGTTGGACCATGGTTGGACCATAGTTGGACTGTGGTTGGACCAGGGTCGTTTTGGGCTGGTTTGATTCAATAATTGTCAGAATTATTGAGCCAAACCTGATGGTGTGTGATGTGTAATCCCATTAGTGCATAGTGGAGACATGATTAGACTAGATAGTGGAGGAATCTTAATCATGTTGGATGGACCATTATGTTGGCCATTCTTGTCTCTAATAATGCATGCACTAATTGGAGTGAGTAATCAGATTACTCTACACCTTGAGTCTGAAAATTTTCAGAGTATTGAGCCTTGAGAGTGTCTTGAGAGTTCTTGAGAGTTTCAGACCATACACAACTTCTTTGAGAAAGAAGAAAATACCACAAACTCTAGCTTCCGAAACCTGCTGCTAGCACATCAGTTCGGGGGTGCTCGGGTTGGTGATCGTGTGACGATTCCAACTAGTTATCACGGTTTGTGTGGATACCGTAGAGGGGCGGGATTGTTGTCCGGCTCTTGCTGATTCGGATCATCAGTTGAGTGAAAGACCTCAACCGAACCAGGTATGTTTTTCTATAACTCGGTTTACTCTGTTTCACACGGATCCTCCAAGAGTACCGGGATTTTCGTTGCGCATTTAGTAACATTTGATTGTCAAATTGCATGACCCGGTTACTTACAGGAACTGGGACACGGGGATGTAAGGTCGCACAGGCTGAGCCTGTTCAACCTCTAGGTGTGCTCCTTCATTGAATCTGTTGGCCATAGTTTGTTGTTTCTGCTTGCTCTGCTTGTGAAACTCACGGGCTGTCCTTTCAATCTCCTGGTTGAAGGTTAGAGATGGCTTCTTGCTCCTGGTTTGGGGCATGCACCACCTGAAAACTTCAACTTGGAAAAAGAAAAGGGTTAAGTAACAAAAAGCCTAATAAGTCAGAAATAAAAAGTAAAAGATTCAAGCGCCAGTTCCCAGCAAAGGCGCAAAAAACTTGATGCGTGTGCTATCGCAACGTGGATTTCCTGCAAGTGCACAGGGTTGTTGTAGTACTTTTATCAAGGTCGTATCCACAGGGACTAGGTTGAATCCGTTTTCCTTAAATTTCGGACAACTAGACTTGAAAACTATTAAATAGGGACGGATTTGGGTGAATAATAATTAAGAAGCAAAATAAGCAGTAAAATAAATGTAATAATAATTTAAACGAGGAAGAGATCAGGAATGGTGAATTCATAGGCATCCGGGGGTTCACACGCTCTGTCTTATGCATGTAAATTGCTCGACAGCCTCATCACAGGCTGAGCCTGTGGGTGAGGCTGTGACTAATGAGATGTCTTGACGGGGCTCCCAACCTAAGGTACTATCAACGACTTTCGATCTTATTGATAGTTCCCTAAACTTCCATCTACCCCATGTCACTAGAGTAAACATCCACTTAAGGATGAAGTTTAATGTTGGTGCTAATACCCACAGTCTCTCCCTATCTTATTTCGAATGTCTAATGAGTGAAGGCTGACTATTGTAGGTCTAGCACTCCTGGCTTCTCCTTTCGGTCCTTTACTAGGCTGCTACTAAACTAAGAATATGCCACCCAATAATCAATCAAGAATCAAATTACGAGTTAGGTTATCTCTTGACTATGCTGTCACGGAATGAGGCTGTGCTGGGCACAGCTTGATGCTGTTGACAGCAAGGGGGTCAATTATGAGAATGGTTCTTGCAGGCGCTCTCAACCTATACTGCACCCATTTGCTTTTGCTCACAGGTGCCTCCCATGGTTCTCATCTTCCATGTGCTTTTGCATTGGTCAAACTCATGGGATTAAGAATGGTGTTGAGGCTAATTCCTCAATTAGTTTCTAACCCCGTCACACGCTAGAAGACTAAGTGTTTGTTGATGTTCTTCTAGTGGCTATGGTTTCTCCTTTCGGTCCTTCACCTAGCCGTTTGTATTCATGCATGGTTTGATCAGAACTCAGACATGTAGCAAGCTCACAACAACTAAAACAAGAAATATGATTAAGAACATAAAAATGAGCAATTTATTGCATAAGAACCCGAGACATGTTTACCTCCCTTCAACCTAAAAAGGGGTTGTTTAGTTCGTACTCAGAATTACAAAATAAATGGGTGTATATGATGGCATAATTTCTAGGACAATTTGGGGACTAGGGGCGACACGATTTCTGCCCAAAAAGGGATGCAGAATCGTGTTTCCCCTTGAACCCGTGGTGTTTCTGGGTTCTGCCCCTGTTCCAGAACTTCTGCAAGTTCTATGTATTTTCTGGGTTGATCTCTGGATTCCCCGATGCTAGGATGCCTTTCTCTTCTTCTCTTCACCCATTTGCAGATGCTCCCTTCTCTTCCTCCGCTCAACTTGCTGGAGAGCATAGCCATTTGTGCAAGTTGGCTCGTCAGTTCCTCCAGCGTGTGTGTCAGGATAGGCATGATGGGCAGCAAGTTGATTGGTGGATTGTGAGTTCCAAGGCACCCTTTGTAGGGAATAATTATTCTTTAAGGTGGATTCCCTTTGAGTGGCATGTGCCTATCCCTTTTTCCTCTGGAAAGTCCACTGGGAATGTGAGGAGAATGTTTGTTTATGTTAGTGGAGCAGGTGGTGCAAGTGGTGTAATTTTATGTTCCTCCTGCTATTTCAGAATTTTGCAAGATGCAAAGGCTGGGGCTGTTGATGCACAAGCTGATGCTATGACAGATCCATTTGCAGCTCTCTTTAGATTTCTCCTCCAATTGATTTCAGCCTCTTCTGTAGATTATGAAACGTCATAGGTTCTCTTTGGATAGAGGGGAGGATTGTGAGTTTCGGTGGAGATCTTGTGATTTGAAGATGGTTTGCGGCCTTCTAGTGAAACTGCAATGAACACAGTCTCATCCATAGGCTCAAAGGTTCTGCAACAGGCTCATGCTGTGGCTGAGGCATAGGGACAGGCTCACAGGTTCCGCAACAGGCTCATGTTGTGGCTGAGGCTGTATCTTCAAATTCTTCAATGAAATCTTCCCGAATTGGTCGAAATGCACCTAAAATCACTAATCATGCTGTAAGGGGTGGTATTATAGGAAATATGATGAAATAGTGCATATGGAGGCGTATGATCATAATGAAATATGAGCAATTTATCTCTAAAATCATGCCTAAAACTACGCATATTTCACATGCATAAAAAATCGAGACTACCTACATACCCAAGTGACCGGGGTCAAAGCCACATAGTTCTAAACATGGCAATAAGTCGCCACTTACATCATCAAAAGCCTCCTCATATAGTCAGCAAAAATCAAACAAAAAGGGTTTAGTGTTACCTCTTGTAGCCCTCCTCTAGCTCCTTGCGTTGGGTTGTGTTCTCCACCCACCTTTTTGCCACTTCTTAGCTCAATTGTTGATCCCATTCTTCATTCCTCCTCGCTGGACTATTGTTGATGCTCCCCACGAAAAATTTCAAGAGTTTCTGCCTAAGAATATATTCCTAAATTTGGAGGGGCAGAGTTTCTCCAGTAATAAAGCTTATGAGTGTGTATGTGAAGAATAATTTGTGTTCTTCGAAATGTGAGTAAGAGGTCCTATTTATAGTTTTCTGGGAAGCCTAGAGGCGTGGACCTTCTTAATGGTGAAGATTGTGCCAGAAAATCTGGTCCAAAACCGCGTAAGATCGAATTAGAAATAAAAATCGGGAAAATCAAAGATTCTGGGCACTGATGACCGCCATGGCCGGCTGTCATCTGCTGGATGACCGCCAGTGCCGGTGATCATGTGTGGATGTCCGCCAAAACCTGGCGGTCGTCGCGAGAGGACCGTCTGTCGCCCCGCGTGTCACCCGTTCTTTCCTTTTTCGAGCCCCAATCCCCATAATTCAGCTCTGATTTGATCCTACGGTGTAATCAACCCAGAATCACTCCGTTACTTGATTATTACTCCCCTAAATCATCCCACAACTGATTGATTACACATTAACACCGCTTTTAAGCAAAATCATACCAAAAACACATTTACCAGTTAAAGGGTATTTTTATTCTTATTTTCCACGAAAATCAGAACCAAAATTAGTCTGCAAGTAAAGTGTTTGTGGGCTACTTAAACTCTAGAGAACTCATTAACTTGGGCCCTAAAACCTATCCTTAATCCCAAAAATATATCATCTCAATATAATCGGGTTAAACATAATTAAAAGGTCCAAGTATTGAAATAAAACATATTTTAGTTTAATAAACATTAGTATGTATTTTATCCTAAGAATAAATCATCTCATTAATCCTAGAGTTCGAATACATATAGGTTTAAATTACTAAAATACATTAATTCTACTACATTAAACTCTTACTATGCTTTAACTAAAGATCAAATCATCCCATTAATCCTAAGTTCAAACGTGTTCGAAATCAAATTTTGGTAGAGAGTTTGTAGGTAAAATTTGGATGTTCACAATAGGTTTTGCGTACATATAAACCACTCAACATTGTGAATTCAAAATAAAAGTCAACAGGTGCTCCTTATCTCAGTGGACAGCTTAACCTCAGTGAGTGGGTGTAATCTTCCTCTCTTTTTATTTATTTTCTCTCCCTAGCCCCTTACTCTCTTCCCCCTAATTTTCTGAATTTTTTGAAATTTTCTAGGTGGGCCCGAAGTATCGACCCGGCGGTCAAGTGGGTAAATGACCGCTGCCGCCTGACGGTCTTGCATGAATGACCGCTGGCAGTGGCGGTTTTCACGACAGGACCACCGGCAATGGCGGTCGTGGACCGCTGGCATTTCCTTTTCGGTTTTTGGGTTTGGGCTTTAGGGTTTCCACGAATTCCACCGACCCTAAAATAGTATAAATAGACCCCTAGGTACCCAACGACCCCCATAATTCGTCATAACATATCTCAAACACACCTAGGGCAACCGTGAGTGAGTATTTCCTTGCTAAGGTGCTCAAGTGGATGGCGAGTGTTCCCCCTGTGTGTCGTATAGACTTTGCGATGCTGGGCTTGCCCAAATTGTTCAAGCTTCGTGGTGTGGTGATAGAAGAGAGTCTGATTCGTGCTGCTGCCAAATTTTGGGATAAGAGTCGCCGTGTATTCTGCTTCGGCCATGGTATGGTAGAGCTGTGTCCCACCATTGAGGAGTTCAACGCCTTCTTGAATGCTAAATTCGTAAAGGGTGTTGCCATGGTTTCCCTTGATGATGCTGTCTTGAAGGAAGTGAGCAAATTCCTCTTTCTAGCCGAAGGTCAGGTCCACTTGTTCATGAATCAAAACAATCACCTAGAGCTAACAAATGTCATTGACCAATACTTCCTTGGCGGCTCGGAACAACATTACAGGGAGAAGGACTTCGGATGGAGGGAGGAACGCAATCATGCCCATGCTCTTGTGATGACACATGAGTTCTTACTAGTAGGGCCCCCTGGTGTTTGTCCTTTGCGCATTGGTGCATTGGTAGCCCGACTTTTGGATGAAAACAGTCTCGTTCCTGTCATATTGGGCAAAACCCTCAATTGTCTGGATGTGCTGACAGAAAATCCCATGGCCCCCATGACTGGCTTCCCTCTTCTACTTCAGGTATGTGTCCATCCCTTCTGTCTCTCTGTTGGCATTTTCATTGCGTTGACCTTTTCCTTTTTTGTTGATGTGGCTGTGCGAACACCTTACATTGATTGAACATCCTCGGGCTGATCCCACAAACTATGTCCATCGTGGTTATTTAGTCTCTTTCAACACGATCCGAAACTGGGTGATCTATATGAAGAACCTCAAAGCTGAACAGATTACTTTGTTCTGTCGATGGCTTGGAATGCAAGAGGTGGTCATTCGTACCATATGCAGTGATTGGGTGACACTCCCAGGCGTAGAGAGATCCACATACTATCGTCCAAAAAGGGTTCTAAGGCAGTTTGGCTTAGATCAGACAGTTCCCTCTGATATCCCAGTTCCGGCTGTGGCTTTGAAGGCTATCAAAGGTGGCTGGGCTTTGCCTTTAACGGAGCTGACTGGCAATCATTTTGAGATTCATCCCCCCACATCATACTTAGAATGGTTAAAAAAGGATGTGGCTGCTTTAGAGGTGTCTTAGCGTCTTTCAAGGGAGGCGTTTCTGGAAGGACCTGCGCCCTTGGGATTTGAATTTCCTGAGAATCTTCTCAAAAAGGGCAAGGATAAGGAGGGCAAGCCGAGTCGAAAGAAACACAAGAAGAATTGAGTCCCATCTTGACAATCGTCTCTTTACATTCATAATGCATACGAATAAATGAGTGAACAAAACTCCCCTTATCTGTTTTGTTAATCTCTAAACTACTACTTAATAAGCGGAACCGGACCGTGTTCGGGCTTCCTACTTAATAAACTCCACTTTATTTTTTTTTTCATTTTTTTTTCATTTTTTTATTTTGTGAAAGCTCATGAAATCAGGTTCACGTAGTTCTTTTTATATGTGCTTGGTTAGTCCCAAAAATTCCCTATTCTCAGGCATTCTTCATGCGACTTGTAACTTGACTTCATTTCCTTAGGCCGCTCATGGTAAGACTTCCCCCTTTTTCTTTCTGGGTTGCGTGATTTTGCTGTGGAGGGCACTTGACGTTCTTCATTGGATTAGGCCTTAAAATTTTTTGGGAATTTAGTTGATATTGTCACTCTTATTAGTATTAGTTCTAGGATCACTTTTCACAGGGAGTTTTGTCCTTCTCATTATACTCACACATATTTATGCATGCATCAAGAAATTGCCAAGAAGACCATATATGAAGGAAAAAGTGCCTTTATTTGTTGAAGAAAGGAAAAAATTAAACATAACAGTGGCTCGTCTACTGGCTTCTTTTAGACTAACTCCTAAACTTTTCAACTAGGCACCCCATGTGGACTAACTCCCATCTTCAAATAGCCTCCTCCCCTCTAAGAGATATTTGCAACCCAAGTTTTCAACTTCTTTGTCTACCTCTTCTTCTTCCGAATCTTCCACCTCTTCTGGATAGCAATCGAAAAATAACACAAATCCCGGCTTCCTGATCTTCGTGATGCTGCATACCCATGGCTCGGGAAATCCACAAAAGGGGAAGTCCTCTCCTTCTTTTATGAAATAGCCATTGAGTGTCTTGAAGTAGGGGTTCATGGGAAAGTTTCAATCTTGCTTCTTCTTCTGAATCAATGCTCTTGCATGGTCCTTTCCCTTCTGTCTTTTTATTTCTGTCGCGGTCGGGGTATATCTCAAGCCAAAGGGCGACTTAGCAGTATGAACCTGAGGAACTTCTAGCATCCCCTGCTCCCTTTTTCCCAGCCCATGAATGGACATTATCTCTTCTTTTCCATGATCCCTATGACTGCCACATTACCGAAAGGGTCGTAATAAGGCAATTTGCAAATCGGCTTTTCTACTGTTATTGTGCCGACGGACTCAAAGACAAAGCCCGACAAAGACACTTCCTCATCCCCTTCAATCTCGAACACTGGCTTAATGTTCTTCTTAGCCATCTTACCCTTGACTGTGACTATTGCTCCTTGATAGGGAAACTGCAGCATTTGATGCAAGATGGATGCTACAGCTCGGGCTTGATGCAACTCAGGTCTCCCAAGAAGTAAATTGAAACTAGATGCAATGTCGAGCACGTGGAACTCTATCACAAAAAGGGCAGGCCCGATGATCACTGCCAATTTTATCATCCCCAAGACTTCCCTTCGGGCATTATCATAGGCCCTAACCATCGTTTGAGAAGGCGAGAAATTTGTGGCTCCAAATCCCAACAAGCTTGCAGTTTTCAGGGGGTATACATTCAGAGCCGACCCACTGTCTATCAGTACCAAGGGTACTTGGATACCTTTGACCTGGATAGTTATGTACAATGCCTCAACATGAGCGCCTTTGTCTGAGGTAGATCCTTATCAGAGAAAGAGATTTGATTATCAGTTTCCACAGAGGCTATCAAGTTGGCTAATGTCTCTCGTGCAGTGTCGATAGGGACATATGCTTTGTTTAAGGTTTGAAGGACCTTCTCCCACTGTGGACGTGAGGCCATCAGTAGACCCCAAATTGAGATGTTTGCTTGAGTTTTCTTTAGCTGCCTCACGACCATATCCTCTTCAGGGTTCGTTATTTCTTCAAGTTCATCCAAACGGAGAGGAGTTCTCCTTACTATCCTTCCAGATCGGGTGATGACACCGACTTCTTCATCCGAATCCACATATTTGCTAAGGTCAAGTAAAAGGCATTCATGTTCAGGTGTGGGCCCTGCCTCTATCATATCGATCTCCTTGTGCAAGGGTAGTGGATTTAACTTGGTCTTGGGCCTCTGGGGTAGGATTATCACATTCCTTTCTATCATATCCTGGATCTCATGCAGAGTCGGAAGCAATTATCGGTAGTATGCCCAACCATTTGATGGAATTCACAGAACTTGTTAGGGTCCCCTCTAAGAGGCAAGTTGGGCCTCGGGTCCAAAGGCTGCAACAGGCCTTTCTCCATACATTTCTTGATCATCTTTCCCAAAGGCATAGGGAGAGGGGTAAAATCCCTGGGTTTCGATCCAATCTGTAATGGCGCCTAGGCGGCAACATGATTCACCTCAAGAGACCTCTTTCCTTTAGCTACATTAAAGTTCCTCTTGGGTGTAGGGACATCTGCGGAGACCTTGATTTTCCCGGAGTTGATAGCATCCTCCAATTGTATCCCAGCCCCAATAAGTGGTTTAAAGTTAGCATAATAGTTCCCAACCATGCGATCACAGTAGGCGGGTTGGAGGTTCTTGATAACCATCTGCACTTGGTCCTCTTCAGTGGGTCTATTCACCATCAATGTTGCCTTGCCGCGCCATCTCGAAATATAGGCAGAGAAGGTTTCCTGAACCTCTTGTTTGGTTGTCTCAAGATCCCTCTTGGTTACATCCACTTCGGTGTTATAACTGTACTGATTTACGAACTACTTACAGATGTCATCCCATTTTCTGACCATGCTCTCATCCAAGGTCATGAACCATTTCAAGGCTGCTCCTGATAAAGTCCTTTGAAATAGTTTAACCATCAGCTCTGATCCTATCCCCATAGGCTACAGCATCCTCACATAGATCTTTAAATGGGTTGTAGGGCATCCTATTCCATTGAACTTCTCAATGTCGGGCATTTTAAATTTTTCAGGCAGCCGGGCACCGATAAACAAGGACAAGCGATCCAAGTTCCCGTCATATTCCTTTCTCTTCATGGTCTTTAATAGCTCTTCCACCCTTTTAAGTCTCTCCTCATCTTCCCTTGGATTCTTGCGTCACTGAGTCCTCATTTTGGATGACCACCACCTTGCTTTCAATGCCTAGTTTTGACACTTGTCCCCCATCACTCCCAGGGGACACCATCTTCCCTTTTTGCAATGCCAGCAGCACATCCCTGACTCTCGGATCTTTCAACAGGTCCATGGATTCCTCAGCCACATTTGTCTTGGCATTGTTGTCCTCACTCATTTTGCCCTAGCAGTTGAAGCACGAGGATCAAAGACTTGGCATCCCATGGGCTTCCCAGTATGTACTATCTCAATGGGTTTGGGCGCGCAAGAATAAGGGGCAAACTATTCACATTTACTTGAGTTCACAACAATGAATCACATGAATGCACGTACCACTTATTGATTCATAATGTATGAGATGCTCAGGGTATGCAGCTGGTTGGGGGACAAAAAATTGCCGTTAGGGAATAGGTTGACCTAGTCACAAGTGATAATGGATATCGCGTGAGGTCCAAGGCCATTAATCCCCATCATTGCTAAGCATCGAGAAACGGGTTCACTCAAGCCGCCATCGCTTAAAGAAAGCATGTGGTGGACTTGGATTCCCTCGCCCTCTTACGGTAAAGACCTCACGTCAACCAACATGAATGCAAGGCACTTGTGATGACAAGTAAAAAGGCACAAAAAACTCAACGATTGCACAAGGTTTCATGAACCCACTACTTCCCTAGTGGAGTCGCCAACTGTGAGAACCCGACCCAAAGTTTATTTGAGCCTTCTAACCTATTCCTTTCACCTTCTTCCTAGGGTCAATCTCATGTCATTGGAGTCGCCACCCAAATTTTATTAAGGACAAAATTTGGGAAAAACATTTGTGTGACTCCTTTAGGCAACATGGTCATTGCGAACTAAATACTTGGGGTCGGGGGTTCGCCACGGATGGGAAGGTGTTAGGCACCCATCCCTGTTGGGTCGAAAGCTTATGCAATTCAAGAGTAAAAGTGTGCCTTGTGCAAGTGTGAGAGTGTGGAAGATAAAAGAAAGGGGGGAGAAGAAGAAGATTTGGCTTGCATCCCATTGTAAAACCGAGACTACCTACGTACCCGAGTGACCGGGTCAAAGCCACGTAGTACTAAGCATGGCATTGTGTCGCCACTTACATCATCAAAAGCATCCTCACATAGTTAGAAAAAATCATCCAAAAGGGTTTAGTGTTACCTCGTGTAGCCTTCCTCTAGCTCACAGTGTTGGGTTGTGTTCTCCACCTACCTTCTTGCCACTTCTGAGCTCATTGGTTGATCCCCTTATTGATTCTTCTTTGCTGAACTATGGCTGATGCTCCCCACGAAAATTCTTCAGAGTTTCTGCCTAAGAATATATTTCTAAGCTTGGAGAGGTATAGTTTCCCCAAGCAAGAAAGCTTATGAGTGTGTATGTGAATAATAATGTGTGTCCCCTGAAATGTGAGTGAGGGGTCCTATTTATAGTGTTCTGGGAAGCCTAGGGGCGTGGACCTGCTTAATGGTGAAGATTATGCCCGAAAATCTGGACTAAAACCGCGTAGGATCGAATTAGAAACAAAAATCGAGAAAATCGGGGATTCTAGGCACTCATGACCGCCATTGCCGGCGGTCATCTGCTGGATGACCGCCAGTGCTGGCAGTCATGTGGGAATGTCCGCCAGCACGTAGCGGTCGTCGCGAGAGGACCGCCGGTCGCCCTGCGTGTCACCCATTCTTTCTTTTTCGAACCCCAATCCCCCTAATTCAGTTCTGATTTGATCCTACTGTGAAATCAACCCCTAATCAACCCAGAATCACTCCATTACTTGATTATTACTCCTCTAAATCATTCCATAACTGATTGATTACACATTAACACCCATTTTAAGCAAAATCATACCAAAAACACATTCACCAATTTGAAGGGTAATTTGATTATGATTTTCCACGAAAATCAGAACCAAAATTAGTTTGCAAGCAAAATGTTTATGGGCTAATTAAACTCTGGAGAATCCATTAACTTGGGCCCTTAAATCTATCCTTAAAATGTATTTTAGTTTAATAAACCTTAATACATATTTTATCCTAAGATTAAATCATCTCATTAATCCTAGAGCTTAAATACATATAGGTTTAAATTACTAAAATACATTAATTCTACCAAATTAAGTTCTTGCTATGCCTTATCATAAGATCAAATCATCTCATTAATCCTAAGTTTAAACATGTTTTAAATCCAATTTTATTAGAAAATTCGTGGGTCAAATTTGGGTGTTCACAGGTTCTATCAAGTTTTCCGGCTTTATTAATACCTTATACAAAATCAATGAGTAAAATTCATCTCATATTTGGTTTCTTTCTCCCGCCCTGATAAATAAAAAAAAAAAAAACTATATAACTACATGTCAATTAGGAGAAGCACTCCTGGTTTCTCTCCCTTCAACAATCGGCTGATTTAGAAAGCATTGAGCTCCAAAGCAAAGGAAAGAGGCTCCCATATATGAAACCCACTCTCACTCTTACAGGCTTTCTCAAATCGAATCGATTAAGAGACAGCTTCAATTGAAATTGTACACAACTCGATACTAAATTAATCTTCACCTTACCGGAAAAAAAAAACTTCACAAAAAAATATAATTTTTTTATTTATTTTTTCTACAAATCCTGTCGTGGTATATATTTTTCTCCCTAAACTTTATTTTTTTCCCATAAATCCTCATTATTATGCTGAAGATTTTATATTTGCCACCTCTAAAAATTATATCTAGCACAACAATTAACAATAGCGCATAATAGATATGAATAAGTATCTGTATACAAATGTTAGGCATGATTTGTGGAACCTAGTGTAATGCTAGAATTTCTCACCCACAATTATATAGATGTGCAAACTCCTACAATATAAAAAGTATAGCCTAACTCCCTTGTGCAAAAGGTCAAGCCTTATCTCTATCAAAGGGCCAGTCTATCTAATTAGGTTGCTGATTTATGTCCAATAAAACCTCATAAATGAGAGTCACTTACCATAATCAAGTGCGCCACCACAGTCAAATTTAGATGTATAAGGGCTAAGCTACCGACACAAGATAGTAAATAAAAAAATATAGTTCATCCATATTAATTAAGTGTGAATTATGCAAGATGCAACATGCTTCTTCCTTTTTAGAAAAAGGGAAAAAAACCCATATTCTGTAGGTTTCTTGTTCAGTATCACCTAGTAAAACACCATAGACTATCTGAAAGAGGAGGATCTATAGACAAGAAAAAGCCAGATGGTTCAACTGGTTCTTCCTTTCTCAAAACTCATCAAATTAAGAATCAGATACTTCATACATTACATTTCACTAGGAGACAGGCATGGCTGTTTTGGTGAGTCAGGTCGGCCAAAATAGCAGAAGTAGTACCTACAAGTAAAATAGCAGAACTAGTCGCTGTCGTGATAAGAACCACCACCAATATTGAGGAGTGAAAAATGATCAATGTAGAAGAGACAGATACAATTGGCCGCCCTGTACCCTTTAGGGAAATCTTTGGCCAAAACTGAGAAGGAACAAAAATCATTACCATTACTCACCTACCATAATTAGGTGCGCTACCCGAATCGAATCCGGACTATTTGGGGCAAAGCTCCCAATACCGGATGGGAAACAAGAATAAAAACCACACGATCCTTGAGCTCATCCCAACATTCACCCTTTGGCACTCCCCTGCATCTAGTCTTTTAACTTCAAATCTACTATCACACTTCCCCTCGTACCCATATTCTCTACATATGGAGACCAAAACTATATCCCCAAAGGATTCCACTACAAATAATCTTGGTAGTGACCCTGCTCCTGTGGTGGAGCAACTTGGTTAGAGGTCAACTATTCTGTGTCAATTCTTATAGCCAATCCATTGCGACTGACAACATAAACTTAGACCTAGACCTGGAAAAATGGGTATTGACACGAAAACCCTACACGAAATTAGTCGGAATAGGTCAGAGATTTTCAACACGTTTAATTAAATGGGTCGACCCGACACCACACGAAAATTAGTAGGTCAGCTCACGGGTTGACCCGCCAACCCAATAGGCACCTGTTTATGACCTGGTTATATTTAGGCATAAATATTTTAGTGATTTAATATAATAGTTATTTAATATTTAAGATAAAAATTACTAAAATTATCCAAAAATATTTCTATAAGTGATTTAAAATATTATTATATTATTATTCTATAATTTATAATTTTATTTGATATATAAGAAAATTCAATTATATCCCTATTTGGTTTAAAAATAGGATGACTTGAGCTAAATAGAAAATTTTCAAACTGATTTTTAGGCTTTTTAGACTTGATAGGTAACCCGGGTCAACCCGAATCCGACATGATAATAAACGGGTTGGACACGACACGACACAATTATTAAATGGGTTCGGTCGGGTTGAAGACTTTACCAGTGAAGCACACATAGTTAAAATAGCGAGACCATTTATTAAAGTAATGGGGCGGTAATCATCAAAACTGCCCGCATCCTTAGACTTAGCAAAGTTAGGAAGTTGTTGTTAATGCCTTTAGGGAGGGTTCTAGAGATTAAGAAAGAAAAACTCATTCACCATAACACATAAATCAGCTTTGAGAAATTCCCAATACCGCTTATAAAAAATGAAAATATCGTCTGGCCCAGGTGCTTCGCCTACTCCTGCGAAATCTTGTTAAGATGGATTCTCCCTAGTCTAGGCTAGGGGGAGATAGTTGACTTTTATAACTCTAAGAAAATCTAAGGGCCTCGTCTTTCCTATCAGACGGATAGGATAGGAGCGGACCTTGAGTCCAAAACAGAACCAATATAATTGCTCCTTCCCCCATTGCAAGCTCTAACATGGAAAAATTTGGTATTTTTGTCCTCAAGTTTACACCATCTAATTAGGCCATGAATTTTGCTTCCAAATACTCTCCTTTTGCTTCAATTTGGTACGGAGATCCCCTCTGTATTTTTCAAAGACAGACCCGGTCATTATCCGAGAGCACCCCAGCATCACCAATCTTCTCCAACTCCTTCACTTTTGGATACTCACCTCTAAGAAGAACCAATGACTCGATAAACACTGTAACATTAACCCATGTATTGTGCAAATGCAGAACCTATGACATTCTACTAACTCATAACTCGTGTCAAAGGTAAGAACAAATGGTGAATCGGCAGCAACTTCTTTTGTAAGTCTGTTTCCGAGCTCCAATGAAGGATTCAAACAAATAATTTGACATACTCAATATGGAATGACGGTTAAGTTATATATGTAGAAAAGGATATAAACCTGCAGGTGAGACTGAATATCAAAATGATTGTGTTTTGATGAATTTCAGTGGCTAGGCCATCACTAACTAAAAGCTTGGCAAAAGAACTTGGTTAGCTTTTGTCACTACGTTTATCAATCTTAAATAGACACAGAAGAAAATAAGCCACAACTGATTACAATCAAAAGTGAACTGATTACAATCGCATGAATAACCTCGTTCCTTCTCAACCGATGTCTCCCGGGCGACAATCCTACCCTTCATCGCCGCCATCCTACACCATTACGCCACCATGAGTCCCGCCCCACCCTAACCGCCATTCACCAACCCTTAACCAACCCCTCCCCAAACCCAAACTCATCAAGTTCCACTGCACTTCTCTAGGTGGAGTAGAAGAACTATCCAGCATGCGATTGATAACAATGAAATCAACAGCCTCTACGTTGAGAATATACCTTCAAGATGGCTACCTACTGACCTGCACCTAGTTATGTCCAAATTCGGAGACGTGATGGAAGTCTTCATTCCAAGAAAACTAAACAGGGCAGGGAAGCATTTCTCGTTCGTCAGCTTCAAGAGGAATATTGATGCCCAAACCCTAATTCTAAGTATCAACTTGGTGTCTCTGGATAGAATAACACTTGTCGCCAGCCTCGCAAAACAACGCGTTCAGCCTCCTTCTAGAGCTTTTGCAGATGTAATCCAGTCACAAGGAAGCCTCCCAAATAAGACCTCGGAGCCATCACACCCTATTTCCGACCAGAGCTACATTCCAAAGGACGCCACGACTGCCTGGAATTGTTGTGCACTTGGCATTCTTAAGAACCCTATTCTATTCAACAGTTTAAAGGTCCTGTTCTGCACCATTACACACACAGAGGTATCTATCATACCCATTGGTGGTGTCTCTTTTATGATCAAGTTTAAATCTATGGAGGAGATGAGGACGGTTGTCGATAGTTTGCCTGGAGATGTGGCCCAACTCTTTAGTGTTTTTAGAGCATGGGAAAATGGAGATGCTGCTTTCAATCGGTTATGCTGGATTCTGATCCGAGGCATTCCCCCTCACGCCTGGTGTGACGATCTTTTTAAAGTTCTCACTAATAAAGTTGGTGCAATGGTGGACTGTAGTACCGAGACTAGAAACAGGGAGCGCTTGGATGTGGCTGAGATTCTAGTATTGACTGAGAATATGGCCTCTATTAATTGTGTTTTACCAGTTAACGTCGGAGGAAAAGTCTTCAAAATTAGCATAATGTAGACACAGTACGACCCTTTGGACTGGACATGGTCATCTCCGATCACCAGCATCGCCACCGATGAGAATCTTCCGGTGGTTACAAACCATAATGTCACGAAATCTGCTGCGACATAGTCGAATGCCGGGCCTTCCTCGGGTGAACCAAGCCAGCCTGCCAACCTGTTGCATGCTAGAGTCGATTCTGTATCCGAGGACCCCTTTAATCTTCGCCCAATAATCAAAGAGTTTAATGCTGGTGTGGCACCACTTCCCAGTGCACGCTCTTCTCCTCTCTCAACATCAATTCCTTCAGAATTGGCTGACGTTACCCCCGCTACTGTAAGCTGCAAGACCCATCCTCCTAATGGCCTGCCACTGCATCTATCTCACCCTAACCCCAATGAGGACAAAATTAGCCCCAAACTACCAAGCCCTCCCCAACAAGCCCACGATAAGCCCTCCCAGCCTAATGACAAGAGCCCAATTATAACTATCTCCCAGCCCAATTATAAGAACCTCAGCTGCCTACCACTCGTCCCTTATCCCATCACCTCCTCCTCACAAAGTACTATCCCTTTTGACCGCCCTCTCGGCAATCACGAGCCACCTTCACTCAACACTTCCTTCAGTCAAACACAGAGCCCCAAGTCCTTCTCGAGCGAATCCCTCACGCCACTGTCCTTTGATTTAAACCACTCCACAATCCAAAAAATAATTGAGAGAAAGGTTTTTGCTGCCCTTCACGAAATGCAGTTGGGTAAATCAAGACGCACCAAATTTCTTAACAAATTCGGTAGCATCTCCTCTACCCCGGAGAACCGTAAATCGTTGACGGATTCGGATATTCACAGAGTTAACAATCGTGTTACACTCGGGTTGGAGGACGACTCGATTATACCCGTTTCCTTCAATGCTCTCAAAGTACATGAAACAAATCAGGTTGGAGATTTAGTTGTATGGGACAGAACAAGCAACATCATGGAGAACGACCAACTTATCGCAAGCCTGGTCGAAGTTGAAGCCGTTGATTGGTCTAGGTCTCACGCAGTGGCTTAAGACTTTGGTTAGTTGATTCCCTGTGTCTACTTTATCCTACATGTTCTGTCTAATTACTTGGAATATCAGAGGTGTTTGTTCCCAAAGTAAACAGTCATAAGTGCGTCAACTAGTTGCAAGTAAAGCTACGAAGTTTGTTTTTCTAAGTGAGACCAAACGTTGTGACATCAACCTCCACTTTTGTCATAAAGTGTGGGGAACCGGGAATATTGATTTTGCTCATGTCAATGCTAGAGGAAGGACGGGGGGTATGTTGATGATGTGGGACACTGATTTCTTCAAGTCAATCACTGTCAAGGCGTCTGATAGTTGGATTCTGGTGGAGGGTTTTATCTTGAACAGCCAGTTGCGCGTTACTATTTGTGGTGTATATGGGGCTTCTCAGATTGACGCCCGTGTCCAGATGTTTACAGATTTAGCAGCCATAAAACAAACCGTAACTTCTCCCTGGATGGTGGTGGGCGATTTTAACGAGACTTTACCTGCTTGTGACCACAAAAGTGGAAGAGTGTGTAATTGTGGTGCGATGGCCTTCAAGGACTTCATCCAATCTCTAAATCTTATTGATTTTGTTCTACAGGATACTTTTACGTGGGGAAATTATAAGGCAGCCAGTAGAATAGATAGAGTTCTGGCCGAAGGCGACTGGTGCCTATAGTACCCCAAACTATGTCTTACCTGGGCCAGTAAACGGAGCTCTGACCACTGCCCATTGATTGTGTCACAAGAGCTTCAGGATTGGGGCAAAAGACTGTTTCGTTTTATATCCGCGTGGTGGGATCACCCTAATTTTATGGATACTATTACTGGAATGTGGTCTGATGCTTGCAATGAATTTCCGGGTAAGTTCCATCTCTTGAAGAAATTAAGCTTTCTAAGGAAACGCCTTGCCTCCTGGAATCGTGATATCTTCGGGAATGTTATTGAGACAATTAGACTAATCCAATCTGAGCTTGACTCCCTTGACAAAGCCGCCGATTCTCGCAATTTATCCACAGCTGAACTTCAAAAGGTCTGCAATCTGAAAACTGATTTGGCCATTAAAACCAAACAATCCGAGTCCATGTGGAGACAAAAGGCCCGGATATCCTGGTGTAGACTGGGTGACCGTAACACCAGATTCTTTCACCTTTCAGCATGCAACCGGGGTCGTAAAAATAGGATCAGCTTTCTCAAATTTGGTACTGATCAATTCTCGGACCCGAAAGATATCAAAGATCATGCCATTGACTATTTTGATAGGATGTATGCTTGCTGTAACCACCCGAGGCCTCTTATTGGGTCAATTCCATTCCGTAAATTGGAAGCCTCTAATGCTGCAAATTTGGAAAGGCCTTTTATCATGGAGGAGCTCAAATCAGCCGTATGGAATTACGATAGCTCAAAATCCCCCGGCCCCGATGGATTCTCCTTTTCTTTCTACAAGAGGTGCTGGCTTTTGATTAAAGATGATCTATTTGATTTGGTCTCTCACTTTTTTGTATCAGCTAGACTTCCCCAGGGTGCTACCTCAGCATTCATCACTCTCATTGCTAAAAAGGCTGGTGCGGAATCTCTAGACGATTTCAGACCAATTACCCTTATTCATGGCCAGTATAAGATCGTTTCCAAGCTCTTGGCCCACCGTCTTAAACAGGTCATGCCTTCTCTGATTGGGTCTCAACAGTCCGCTTTTATCGAAGGTAGGAATATCTTAGATTTAGCTCTGTTTGCTAGTGAGATTGTGCACTCTCTAAAGAAAACTAATACAAGGGCAGTGATATGGAAGGTAGACTTCCGAAAGGCATACGACTCCGTTGATTGGGGATACCTCCAACATGTCTTGTGTGCTATGGATTTGGACAAAACTGGTGTAGTTGGATCCAAGAATGTCTTGCATCATCCTTGCTGGCAGTATTGATTAATGGGTCCCCGACCGTTGAATTTTCGATGTGGAGAGGGCTGAAGCAAGGGGACCCTTTGTCTCTATTTTTGTTTAGTTTGGCGGCTGAAGGTCTCCCTAACATCCTCTCTAGAGCTGCATCGCTCGGTCTAATTCAACAAGTTGAAGTGCACAACATGTCAGTTTCCATCCTCCAATATGCGGACGACACCCTTCTATTCTCCCTTGCAAACTCCACCTCCTTGTTGAATCTCAAAAGATGTCTCAGAATTTTCGAAGCTCTGTCGGGTCTGAGCATTAATTTCCATAAAAGCAACGTGATCGATATTGGAATACGACAAACCGAGGTAGTTCAGTTTGCAAATACCCTGCATAGCCGAGTTGATATTCTACCATTTAAATACTTAGGGTTCCCGCTTCGCGCTAATATGAAAAGAGTTGCAGCATGGCAGCCTGTTTTGGAAAAATTCGGCAATAAACTAAAGGCTTGGAAGGGGAAGTACCTATCTCTTAGCGGAAGAGTAACCCGGATTAAGTCCGTCTTAAGCGGGCTGCCCATCTATTTCATGTCACTTTTTCAGGTTCCAGTTGCAGTCGTGAAAAGAATGATCCAGATTATGCGGAATTTTTTCTGGAAGGGTCTAGAGGAATCGAGAAAGCTTTGTCTTGTGGCCTGGAAACACATTACAATTCCGAAGCATCTTGGTGGTATGGGGATCGTGGATTTGAACATTCTGAATCAATGTCTTTTATTTAATTGGTTATGGAAGTTTACAAATTCGCCGGCGACTGGGTGGAAATCTCTCATTCGGAATAAGTGTATGATGCAGTCCACTGAATTGTCACCCCGCTTTAATCATCTCAAGGCCTCCAATACTTGGTACGATATTGTCAAATCCGGTGGGGCTGACAACTATTCAGGCACCCATCTGCTAGACGGGGTACGGATTTCTGTTGGCAACGGATTAAAGGCTCGCTTCTGGCCCGACGATTGGACTGGGGCTGGTTCTTTTCAGATTACACATCCACGTCTTTTTTCTATATCTACCTGCCAAGAATGGTCGGTTTCAGATTGTCTGCTTATTGTACAGCCCAAACCTCGGTGGACTACCCTTTGGAGACGACCTTTAAGGAACTGGGAAGTTGCTGCAAATGGAATCCCTATCGTCAACGATTACCAGTTGCAATCTACACCCGCAAACTGATGATCATTGGAGATGGGTGAGTGATCTGTATTCTATTAGAGGGGGAAAAGAATTTCTATACAAGAGGAGAAATCTTCAATGCAACAAACCTTTTGTATGGTTGGGTTTGACACCCTACAAAGTGGAATGTTGGCTATGGCTAGCAACAAACAACGGCATACCCACCAAAGACGTCCTACGCCATAGAGGTATCATTTGCTTCGCTTATTCCATGTGTATTTTATGCGGTTCTCATTTAGAATCTCGTGATCACTTGTTGCTCTCATGCCCTTTCTCTTGGAATGTTTGGTCAAAATTGTGTAAATGGTGGGATGTCCAGTGGTGCGCACCCGAGTCCCTGGAGTCCTTCTTATGGCAATGGCCCTTTCTATCCCCCATCCCGTGTAGTAGGTCCTTATGGGCTCTTATTGGCTATGCCACTCTATGGTCACTGTGGTTGGAAAGAAACAATAGAATTTTCAATGGTGTAAAGATTGATGCTGATAGACTCTTTGACTTTGTTTTAGTACTCAGTACCACTTGGGTGAAGGCTCTCCTGCAGGATTTCTCATTCAGCGCTTCATGCGTCATCTCAAACGCAGAAACAATCAAGAATCTCAAAGGCCCGAGGCATAATTTTGGTGCTGCACATACTGCAAATTAGTAACGTATGTTTAGGCTCTAGCTAAGTGCTTTCCTCCCAGAAATTTTTGAGTTCATTACTAGCAAGCTATCTTTGGCGCCATATTATTGTTGTCCTGCCCTTCCCAATGTATATGATCATTCTTATGTAATTTTTTGACATGAATAAAGAACATCGTTATCATCAAAAAAAAAAAAGTGAACGAGACAAAACACTTGAAGGAATACGGGGACGAAAAGAGATTAGTCTATAAACTAAGAGAAAGTTTAACGAGTGGCGATGCTACAAGAAGCTAATGTCGTGGCAATGATGGCAAAGACCGTCAAAGTGTTCATATCGGAAAAAGAAATGACCCAACTTCAGTAGGTCTGCTTCCAGCAAATGCTAGAATGATAGTTGCCGGAAATCACATGCAAGGGAGCAACATATCAAAAGCATTACTAACACATGATTGATTCAGGTGACTTGGCGCTTTTACAACACGGCTCGAACCAAATTAGTCCTGATCAATGGACCACTGCATACCAAAAGTTAAACTGAAGACGGAAGAAGTACTGTATTTCGATGAGATTCAGTAAGTCATATTAGAAGGTCGGCAAAAGAATATCTTACAAATTCATCATTACGTGTCAGGAAAGCACAAAAAAAAACACAAGTATACTTTACTGTTGATCAAAGAGTAATAGAATGCTTGCCTTCATCACCAAGGCCTGATAACCTATTGTGGCATTGGAATAAACATGGCAACTATACTGTCAAAGGTGCATGTGCCCTACTCTGTCAAGAGAGGATGACATGTGATGCCCCTACAATATCTTCCTCTTCAGCTGAACAGGTCCAGTGGAAAGCCTTGTGGAATATTGACATGATTCCCAAGGTGAAATACTTCATGTGGAGAGCACTAAAAAACTCCTTGCCGACCAGGGAGAACCTGTTCCGTAGACGAATTGGAAGAAGTGCAGTATGCGCCCTCTGTACACAGGAGACGGAAACCATTGAGCATGTCCTTTTTCTTTTGCCAACATGCCAGAGCCACCTGGCTCTCCTCGGCACTGGGTTTCAGACCTCCAACAGTGGGTTTTGGTAGTTTCAATTCTTGGTGGAATGATGCTATGATAAGTTGGAGGAAGGATAACCCCACAGCCCTAGTCCTAGCTGCTAACACATGTTGGGAAGTATGGAAGAATCGCAATCAAGCTGTATATGGCAGAGAACCTATCTGCCCTCTCAAAGCAGCAATAGGAGCACAAAGACTATTATTTCAACTGCGCGAGCAGCGACAGTCCCCCTCCAAGGAACGCTCTACAACCATATCATCAACTAATAGGAGCTGGTGTGCACCTGATAGAGGATGGTATAAGATCAATTGTGACGCGGCGTGGAAGTAGGATTATGAGGAAGCATGAGTGGGAGTTGTCATTAGAGATCACCAGGGCTGTGTAGTGGACATCCTCATGCAGAAAAAGCAGTGTAGATCATCCCTAGTAGCTGAAGCATGGAGTATGCGTATTGCCTTGGAAAGAGCCCTCCTCATGAAATGTCACAATATTGTCCTAGAATCTGACTCTTTGGCACTCGTCACAGCGGTAAGAGGACAACAAAGNTCTTTGTTGTTAATATACACATTGCTTTCCTCCAATACCTTTCCGAGTGTTCTCTTGCTAGCGTGGTAGCGGGGTTTAGGCTGACTTAGGCTTGAGATTGGGGTTCTTGCCTAAGTGCCGCACGGGCTATTGATGGGATTTCCAAGTCTCGTGACAATTGGTGGCGGAGTTTGCATTCCAAAACTCCCGGCCCGTGACATATGGGCTCTTATTGGCTATGCCACTCTATGGTCACTGTGGTTGGAAAGAAACAATAGAATTTTCAATGGTGTAAAGATTGATGCTGATAGACTCTTTGACTTTGTTTTAGTACTCAGTACCACTTGGGTGAAGGCTCTCCTGCAGGATTTCCCATTCAGCGCTTCATGCGTCATCTCAAACGCAGAAACAATCAAGAATCTCAAAGGCCCGAGGCATAATTTTGGTGCTGCACATACTGCAAATTAGTAACGTATGTTTAGGCTCTAGCTAAGTGCTTTCCTCCCAGAAATTTTTGAGTTCATTACTAGCAAGCTATCTTTGGCGCCATATTATTGTTGTCCTGCCCTTCCCAATGTATATGATCATTCTTATGTAATTTTTTGACATGAATAAAGAACATCGTTATCATCAAAAAAAAAAAGTGAACGAGACAAAACACTTGAAGGAATACGGGGACGAAAAGAGATTAGTCTATAAACTAAGAGAAAGTTTAACGAGTGGCGATGCTACAAGAAGCTAATGTCGTGGCAATGATGGCAAAGACCGTCAAAGTGTTCATATCGGAAAAAGAAATGACCCAACTTCAGTAGGTCTGCTTCCAGCAAATGCTAGAATGATAGTTGCCGGAAATCACATGCAAGGGAGCAACATATCAAAAGCATTACTAACACATGATTGATTCAGGTGACTTGGCGCTTTTACAACACGGCTCGAACCAAATTAGTCCTGATCAATAGACCACTGCATACCAAAAGTTAAACTGAAGACGGAAGAAGTACTGTATTTCGATGAGATTCAGTAAGTCATATTAGAAGGTCGGCAAAAGAATATCTTACAAATTCATCATTACGTGTCAGGAAAGCACAAAAAAAAAAACACAAGTATACTTTACTGTTGATCAAAGAGTAATAGAATGCTTGCCTTCATCACCAAGGCCTGATAACCTATTGTGGCATTGGAATAAACATGGCAACTATACTGTCAAAGGTGCATGTGCCCTACTCTGTCAAGAGAGGATGACATGTGATGCCCCTACAATATCTTCCTCTTCAGCTGAACAGGTCCAGTGGAAAGCCTTGTGGAATATTGACATGATTCCCAAGGTGAAATACTTCATGTGGAGAGCACTAAACAACTCCTTGCCGACCAGGGAGAACCTGTTCCGTAGACGAATTGGAAGAAGTGCAGTATGCGCCCTCTGTACACAGGAGACGGAAACCATTGAGCATGTCCTTTTTCTTTTGCCAACATGCCAGAGCCACCTGGCTCTCCTCGGCACTGGGTTTCAGACCTCCAACAGTGGGTTTTGGTAGTTTCAATTCTTGGTGGAATGATGCTATGATAAGTTGGAGGAAGGATAACCCCACAGCCCTAGTCCTAGCTGCTAACACATGTTGGGAAGTATGGAAGAATCGCAATCAAGCTGTATATGGCAGAGAACCTATTTGCCCTCTCAAAGCAGCAATAGGAGCACAAAGACTATTATTTCAACTGCGCGAGCAGCGACAGTCCCCCTCCAAGGAACGCTCTACCAACATATCATCAACTAATAGGAGCTGGTGTGCACCTGATAGAGGATGGTATAAGATCAATTGTGACGCGGCGTGGAAGTAGGATTATGAGGAAGCAGGAGTGGGAGTTGTCATTAGAGATCACCAGGGCTGTGTAGTGGACATCCTCATGCAGAAAAAGCAGTGTAGATCATCCCTAGTAGCTGAAGCATGGAGTATGCGTATTGCCTTGGAAAGAGCCCTCCTCATGAAATGTCACAATATTGTCCTAGAATCTGACTCTTTGGCACTCGTCACAGCGGTAAGAGGACAACAAAGAGACGAGCCACCTTGGGAAATCGAATCACTTGTTTTTACGATTGTTTCACTTTTGTCAAATTTTCCCACTGTTGTTATCCAACATGTATCCAGAACAGCAAATAATGCTGACAGCCTTGCTAAACATGCTGCAATAATGCAACCTTGTAACCTGGGAATGCAGATGCCACCCAGAGACTTTTGTAACATCATACAGAGGGAGTATCCCTCCTTTTGTGAATGAAAGTTGATGTTTGAAGATTTCAAAAAAGAGTAATAGAATGCTCAGTCATAGATATTTGAAGTGGAACCTCCAAAACCACCAAAAAAATATAACAAAAAGGGAACGTTAAAACATTTGGAAGCAATCAGTGAATCCCACAAGAAAACATTACTCCATTAACTCAGCATAAGTTAAAGAAATGCTAACTGCTAGTAATTCAATTTTTAGACTTATAAAACCTACTTGAGATCCATCCCACACAACTTTTGAATGAGAAGCCAGTTCTCTTCTTGCATAGCCAAGGCTGTGGTGGCCAGAAACGCAGCGAACAACCATTCAGTTGACACAATTCATTGGCATCACCATTCTCCATATCATAACTCACAACACCAGAACCAGGATGATGACAAAGTGGCTGGATTCTTTCCCATTTAATAAAGGAATACTTGCTAATATAAATACAGTTGGCTTTATACCCTGGGAAGCTTTTGGCCGAAATCGAAAACGAAAATGGATGGCTGATAAAAAGTACGCAATCCTTCAACTCATCCCCAATCTCAACCCATTTGGGCTTTTGCTCATCCAATTTCTGAACTTCAAATATGATACTCCCTGATCCATCCTTTTATTGAAGATCATTATGAATATTCCAAAACACCCCAAATAAATCCCCATTTGACTCCACAACATACTCAAGGTTGTTTTTCTGTGGGCATTCCCATGAAGCAAAGTGGTCAGTCTTCATTGTAACAGCTCGGGTAAAAATTTATATTTTTACCGGACTGTAAAAATGCTTTGTACAGTAGTTTACTATATAAAAATAATCTTGGGTAATTATTTCAGGGTAAATTATACATCGGATTCCGAAACCGACCCTTACCCCACGTTCGGGATTTTTCTGCGAATTTTACGGACCAAAGTTGGAATTATTCGGGTCCAGGAATCTCGAGAAAAGTCAGGTTTATCCTCGAGATAACGGATCAGAAATAAAGTCAAGGGGGTATTATAGTTATTTTCTGGTCCGGACAGGACACGACTGCATAATTGAATCAAGCAGCCGCCTTTTTCCTGTATGCATGTGAGGGTTTGTTCCCTCCTGTGATGAACGTGACCCTGCGTGTTTTATTTTTGCTCGTACCCAGCATCATCTGCAAAAACACACTCCCAGTATCATTTCCTCTACAAACTTCCTCTGCAAATCTCATAACCCAGCTTCCCTTCGTTTTAGTTTCTGCAGGACTCCCTACCACAACTCCTTTCACCAAACAAAACCAGTAAATAATAATAATAAAAAAAAACAAACAACAACAACAAACCTACACACAATCCAAGCAACGCCGTCGTTTTAGGCACCCCACCTCCATCTTTTTCTCCTTCCCTTCTCCACCGTGAACTGCCGACGCCACCACCCACCTAGCGCGCCGCCACCATCGTCTTCCTGCCTCCCTCGCTCGCTCGCCGTTGCTGTCGCCACACGCCGCCGACCCCACAACTTGCAGCGAGCCCCCGACCGCCACCCGAGCCGCCTTCGCCTCCCGAATCCGCTGCAAATCGACGCTGCCGACTGACACCATCAGCCGACACCGTCTCCTTGATGCGTTGCCGCCCTGTAGCCTCGCGTCGAGCCGCCTGCAGTCGCCTCAGCCTCGCCGTGTTCTCTGTCGTCGCCCTTGATGATGTTGGAATTGTTGGTATAAGTAAGTTATTACTGTTGTTGTTGACTGTGAATAATGTGAAAGTTGAGTACCGAGGGTACTAGTGTGGGAAACAGTTTAGAATAAGTTGTATTATTCAGACGAGCGGCGAGGCTGTGAGCCTGCTCGGGATAATGAGATAATGGTAGGATAATAGAAGTTTAGTAACTAGATGAGGGTAAAGAAATTATAAAATGGGAACACTTAGACATCTAGTAAGTCACAGTTAAATGTTGGAACAGCCAGATGGTAGTCTTCATTTTATGGTGCTGGGGGAGAGTGTGCTTGGGGTCTGCTCCTTGTCTGTGCCAGTTATACGTGGAGGTACCAGGGCGGGGTCCACGGGCTAGCTAGCTTCCCTACCAGGCGACGACCACCATTTAACTAGTGATAGGGGCCCTGATAATAAAATTGGAATAGTGTGTATAGTATCACAAGTGTGTTATTTAAGGTTCGTGAGTACCTTAGTTAATTGTTGATCATGTGACTTGGAAATTTACGGTTGCTTGTATATGTATATTTGCTTATGGATTTTACCCGGTGAGCACTTCGGACTCACCCCTCGCCTGCGTGACCTGGTCACGTAGTTTGATTGTGCGTAGCTCAGGTATGTTCGAGGCAAGCTGTGTTGCACCCTCTGCCAGGCCCGGATCCATCCTGCGTTGCATCATTTTCATTTTGTTGCCTATTGTTGTATTCTATCAAGACTTCCGCTGCTTGCATTTTATTACTCTGTTTCTGATGCTTGTTGTAATAATGTCTCCGTGCCGGGACGAGTACTGTTGTTGTATTATTATTGTTGGCTTGTGATATTTACCGTTGGGGTTTCTATAATAAATAGTAGGTCCCACGTGTTTACTGTGTATAACGATAAATACGGTTCGGGGCGTTTCATTCATTGTGTTAGGATCAATGGTAATGACCAGCCCACCTTTAGTAAAAACATAAAATTTGCCACGATGGTATATAACTTTGGAGAAACAACCATGCCTTTTTGTAATGCCAACAAATTCCGTGATGCTGGCCCATTTATCATCCCCTATCCTCAAAGTCATCAATTTCCAATTAAATACATGATTATACATTAGGACCCTGACACCATCACCGCTCATTCGAGAGCCAGTGGAAACTGCGGCCGCCGAGCTGTAATAATCTATAGGATCATCACTACGCACATAGTATTTGCAAACCACATCAACTCTAAAATGCTGCAACTCTAAACTCGTAGGCCGTGAAAAGTTAGTCCTCACATCCTTCTTGCCAACTACAGGAAGAATGTCAGTAGTTGGTACGAATGCATTCCTTGAGGTAAAAGTTTAATTTGGAGATTGTATTCTGAAGATTGGAGTCTAACAAGCCATGGTGTGGCGTGGGGAATGGAGATGGGGCGTATGGAATAAACAATGCATTCCTTGAGGTAAAAATATCCATCTTTTGGGAGCTTACTCTCAGGATGAATTGGCATGGGGAGCTTGAGTAATGAAGGGACCACCGGGGGGGACGGGAATGGAGGATCGTCATGAGCGGCAGACGCTCCGAAAACGGAGAACGTCAGGGCGGCAGCTTTTCTTGAGGCATCTGCCGATCTTCTTCAAGGGGTCGGCAGGAAGATCGGACCAGAGCGGAGGTGAGGTTGAATCCATGTAGGTTTTTTCTGCGCAAGACAGTTCTGGAAAACTAAGGTCTGTAATTTCCTAGGGCTTGTTTATGTTGAGTAACTATTGTACTTGCTAATTCGAAAAATAAGAAACAATGAAAAGAAAATTTGGAAAAAAAAACGGAACTAGGAAAACTCACCTGCACAAAAAGTTGTGCGAAGTGAAAGAAAACACTGAGATAAGTGCAAGGCCACGTTGAGTGAAATTAGTAAAAGATGGTGTTGATGACGATGTGATGTATTACGGTGGCTGTGCTTAAAAGCTTGTGGTTTATCTAAACCCTATGGCTTAATAGGTCATTTGGCCCCTAGTTTGTCCCTCACTTTAATTTTGGCCCCCTAATTATTAAACTAATGATTTTGCACAGTAATTTGTCATCATCTCTTGGTTTTGGCCCCTGAATCAGTTCATCAATTATATGATGATACATGTCATGATTTTAATAAAAGAAAGAAAGAAACCAATACACTCACCCACACCCAATCCCTCACCTCATAACCCAAAATTTCTTAAAAATAAAGAAAAACATCATAATTCAAATTTCATTTAAAATAAAGAAAAACCTCAACACCCAACAAAATTAATCCAAAAAAATATTTAATCCAAAAAAATTAAATAAAAACTATAATATTTTTAATAATGAGCACAAAAATTATAAAAAAATAAAAAAATTATTTTAAACATAGAAAATATGAATGAAAAAATTTTTATAATATGCAAATAAAAAATTATTAAAAGAGGAAAATAGAAGGAAGAAGAAAATAAAAACCAAGAAAAATAAAAAAAATAATACTAAAAAAATTTAAAAAATATTCAAAAAATATATAATTAGCACAAAAAATATTGTTAAAAAAATATTTAACAATAATATAAAGAGTAATTAATTTTTTATGGTTAAATATGCATCATTGAGCTCTAAAACAAAAAAAATATTAAAAAAAAGAAATAATTAAATAATACTAAATAAAAATTAGAAACATAAGAAAGTAATCAAGAAAATAAATAAAAATACTATTATCCATAAAAATAACATTAAAATATAAAAATATAATATAAATCATAAAAATTAATAAAAAAACTAATACTATGCAAAAACAAAAATCAAAATAGGAAAATATAATATTAACACAAAAAATATTAAATAAAATAAAAAATACTTAACAATAATATAAAAATATTAATTTTGTAAAGTGTCGCCTATTACGTTCTGGTCTATTTGCTATGACTTTTGGCTTACACATAGCATAGCCTCATAATTGGTTATTTACTTAACTTTATACTAACTCTGCATATGGCCTTGAAAAAAAAATGCTTCCAAATGGAGTTTCTTCAATTCAAAACTAGAATGGAGTTCAATTGCATTGCATAAAAAGCATTCGTAAATCTGTCTAATAAAAAATATCGCCATAATGCTTGTTTTAGTTGTAACTAATCACTAAAACTATAACTTTATAAAGGCCCAAAATGATATGTTTCAACATAAAGCATTAGAACTACACTTGGCCACCACCAGAAGTGCTACCTAGAGATGGGTCAAAATCATCTCTTCCACGCTTTCTTGCAACTCGAGTTGTTGTAATATGCTGTTGAAGCTGCCTCGCGGTAATAGAAGTCCTTCCTCTCCATTATACGCCTGTAGCATGAAATCGTCTTGAATTTTGTTCTGAAGGCCCTATGGTTGTCACTTGTGAACCATAAGGACTATACCGCATTTGTGAATTTGTTGACCCAAGCTATAAGTAAACATGTATATAGTTAAAAACAACAAAAAATTGAACAAATACAAAACATGATAAATAATCAAAATGAAAAATTCTTACATATGTTAGTGTGTTGCTTTCACTCTCAGCACCACTTGTTGGCTGCTGTAAAAAAGAAAAAATACCAAAATTTAGAGAAGCTTAAATCTGTATAAAGCATACATAATGATGAGTCAAGTCAACCTAAACACTCGCAGGATCAGAGCAATGGTTGTGATCATTGGTTGTGTTCCCTTTTGGTTTCTTGCAACCCTTCTTGTTATGTCCCGCCTCACCACAGTTGCGACAAGTCTTAATTTCCCCATTTTTAGACATGGTTTCGGATTTTTTGGGTTCATCCGGAGCTTTTCGTCTATTCTTTTTCTTTCTTCCCAGCATGCTAACCAATTCCGGAGGCTCCAATGGGTCTAAACTTGTTTCAGGCCAAAAAAATTTTCCCCTCACGCCATGCATAACAAACTGTTAAGCTTTTTCATAAGTACATTTTGTGTACCAATGACTCACTTCGTCTTCAGGTTTTGTCCAGCATGAAATAATACAACAATTGCGTGCTCACAAGGGATTCCAGTCAAACCCTAAGACCAACAAGTGCAAGTTTTTTCCTCAAGGAAAATATTTTCATTTATTTTCTTGATTACTTTCTTATGTTTCTATTTTTTATTTAGTATTATTTAATTATTTTTTTAATATTTTTTAGTTTTATTGATCAGTGATGCATATTTAACTTTAAAAAATTAATTACTCTTTATATTATTGTTAAATATTTTTTAACAATATTTTTGTACTAATTATATATTTTTTAATATTTTTTAAATTTTTTTAGTATTATTTTTCTTATTTTTCCTGGTTTATATTTTCTTTTTCCTTCTATTTTCCTCTTTTAATAATTTTTTATTTCCATAATATTAAAATTTTTTCATTCATATTTTCTGTGTTTAAAATAATTTTTTATGTTTTTATATTTTTTATGCTCATTATTAAAAAATATTTTAGTTTTTATTTAATTTTTTTGGATTAAATATTTTTTGTATTAATTTTGTTGGGTGATGAGGTTTTTCTTTGTTTTAAACGAAATTTGGATTATGAGGTTTTTCTTTGTTTAAACGAATTTTGGTTATGAGGTGAGGGATTGGGTGTGGGTGAGTGTATTGATTTGTTTTTTTTTTTATTAAAATCATGAGATGTGTCATCATATAATTGGTGAACTGATTCAGGAGCCAAAACCAAGAGAACATGACAAATTACTGTGCAAAATTATTAGTTTAATAACTGGGGGGCCAAAATCAAAGTGAGGGACAAACTAGGGGACCAAATGACCTATTAAGCCAAACCCTATTTTGTTTCTCACTGTATATGTTCATGATACCCACAATATTATCTTATACTAGCAAGATATTATTAGCGCTTAAATAACATATAATGTCGCCATACTTTATCGTTTTGGACATTATTATCCTTTTTTTTTGGGTTAGATGTAGCCGTCATTCTTCCAATGAGGCTTATTGGGAGGTTGAGTTTGATTTTCTATCTGCTGAAATTTTATTTAAGTGGGGAAGAACTGCAACACCCTGATATTTCATAGTAGTATTTATGAAATTTTTGGAATTTAATTTCTAATTTTACCCTTGAGGAATTTTCAAGAATTTATTGTTAAGAGAATTGTTTTATTTCCTTGGAATTATTTCTTTAATTTTTGGAGTTCACCTTAATTAGTTTTCTTTCTAAATTAAATTGTGTTTTGGGGGTGAAGCACAAGATTTGGTGTAGTTTTAGCAAAAACTACGTCGTTTTGAGAAGGTCATAACATAAAATACAACAAAGGCTGTGTTTTGATTGGGGAAGGAAGTTGACTCTGTGGGGGAACCAGATTGCAGGCATGAGATGTCGTTCTGTTCGGAACGACGTCGTTTGAACTCTGGCAAAAATTCTATCCCTAGGGTGCCAGTATAAATCCCTCATTTTCTCTCTCTCCCCATTCTCTTCTTCTCCCTGAGCTGGCCTTCATTGTTCATCTCTCTTCCTCAAATCTTTTCTTCTTCTCTCTCTTTTAACCACTGCAGCCACCGCTAGCCTCTCTCTCTTACTCCTTCGTCAAGTCGCCGCTCATGAAGTCAGGAAGCTGTCGTTAGCAGTGTAAACGGATCGAGTATTGGCAAGCTCGACTCGAGCTCATTAAGGAAAAACTAAGCTCGAGCTTGAGTTCATTAACAAACGCAAAGTAGCAATCGTTTTCCATCAAACTCACCCTAAGCCTCCTATTACCTTTCACCAAATTCACACACACGCTGAGTAGCAATTCAATTCTAAAGGAAACACAAGCCTAAGGTGATAATGGCCACTTTTCTCCTCCACGGTCTCTTTCACCACTGAGGACAACTCGAGCATCATTCATTGGATGCATGCCTAATGAATCGTAGCATTCACAAAGTAATTGTCGTTGCATCAGCCGGCTGTACAAGTTGCTAACTTGGTCTTTGAAGAATGAGATAGGGGAGGAGAAATAAATCAACGAGGAATACAGGCAGCAAGAGAGTTGATTGTTGATAACGAGCGGCAGATGCAGAGGATTTGTAGGGGTGGAGGGGGGAGAGTAAAGGTTGGGATGCGAATAAGGAAGAAGTGGGTTTCTCTGTTTTTATCGAAATGGAACCGAAGATTTTTTTTTTTGTAAACGAAAGAATACTTTTACCGAAGAATTTAAGTTAAGGAATAGGTTTAGTTTGTTTCAAATTGGACGGTTTAATTTCATTGAATGAAAATAAGTGTTGGGACACTTTAAAAAATTGAAGAACTCAGCCCAAAATAAACGTAATGGGCCTAATTAAGCAATGAAGAGCCTTAAACTTTTAAAAAAACAAAAGCTCGTTAAGGCTTGCGAGCCTAACGAGTCAACATATTGCAGGCCCGAGCTCAGCACGAATGGTCAAAAAGCTCGACTCGAGCTCGATATGATCACGTCAAGTTCGAGTATCCATAGAGTCGATCTCGAGTAACTCATGAGTAGCTTAACTCATTTACACCCCCTAACCGTCGCTGCATCGGGGAAGGAAGAGACACAGGAGGTCTCGTTTTGGGCGTGGATGGGGAAGCAACATGAAGTCGTCACGCCGCCTCACATCACTGTTTAGAGGTAAGCGTCGCGCTACCTCTCCCTCTTGTTCCTCTTTCCCCTATCTGTCTATTAATCTATGTCAATTTTCGATTTCAATTTACCCAGTTTGGGTTTGGATTGTTGTGGTGGTGGGTCGATTGTGGGTGTTGCTAGGCATGTGGTAGTCAGGTTGTTGGTCGGGCAGTGGTTGTTTGGAACCGGTGCGTGGCATTTGTTCCGGGCAGAGGTTCTTTTTTTTTTTATGCTAAATGAGATTTATTGCCAGAACAATGAAAAGAATACAAAGAAAGGATAAGAGAGGTCAAGAAGAAGCTGGCCAATCAAATCCAAAAGAATAGAGTACAGGGAAAAGGAATAGAAGAGGAAACAGAGCTAAAGGAAGACTGAAATACAGGGAGCAGAAAGAAAAATTCAGCAGATTCGTTGAACACAGATAATGATCCTGCCATTCCAATTTTTGATAAAAGACGCATTGGAAATCACCATAGATGGGGTGTAGGGAAAGGATGGATGAGTAGTTTTGATCCACCAGGTACTTTTGATCCACCAGGTAGCTCTAACAAGACTGAGATCATAGAGGTTGTCGCGGGTAGGTTCTTTGTTGTTAAATATAAGATCATTGCGTGCCAGCCAGATGGACCAGATGACAGCAGCTCCAGTGATGAGCGGGCAGAGGTTCTTGGATCGAGTCATCTTTCTCGGTAAGGATCTGGTGCTCTCAATTCGTTCTTTATTCGTTCGGGTTTTTGGATTTTAAGGGCCCCATCTTTAACTTTTTCGCCATTTATATACCCCCATTTTCTGTTTGGCTGGTCATGTACCCCGATTTTTCTAGGGCAGCCCAATTGTGATCCCATGTCCAGGTACCTACTGACGTGGCGGGCTGCCCGGATTTGAGGTTTGGGAGACGTTTCAAAACGATGTCGTTGCTTGCCAAAATGACGTCGTTTTGGCATGTTGGATGGACACATCAGATCCACGTGACATTGTAGGCTCCATGCTACCAACCCGGGTTCTTTACCCAACCGATCCGAGACCCAATGGATACCAAAACTAAACCTCACCCTTATTTGGTTTGAATTTTGAATTTATTTAACTTTGTGAAAGAAATAAAATTAAGAATGTTAGGATGCAATTTTCAGAAAAAAAAAATGATGTTAATAACTTTGTTATTATACCCAAATTGACAAAATTATCAACTCTACCAAATCCCCCACCACCACCACCAAAAACCACCATCTTCACCACCTTCCTTCCCATCCCAAAATACAAAATTCGAACCCATCAAATTTGTTTGAAAGATCCAATTATTTGTTATCCAAACTACAACAGAGTTACAATCTATTACAAATGCATCGCCAATTTGAATCGGGCCTAATGTGGCAGTTATAATTGATACATGAAATGGATTTTCTTTAAAATACATAAAATATTTTCTATCATAGTTGATTAGGATTCACAATTAATCTTATCTTAGTATATTTAATTTTTTCCATATATTTAACTATATATAGTGTAGGCAAATTATTTTCCATATATTCTTTTCTCTTACTACAAATTTTGTTTCTATTTATGCATACATGCACTGAATTACAAATTCCCTATTCCTGCACTATCTTCTTTTCACAATTTACCCATGATATCTACAGTTTTGTTAAGTGTGTAATGTTAAAGAAAAAACATTTTTGTTTCACACTTTTACTAGAACGGAATTTTCTATTTAAAACAAAGCTTGGGGTTGAAAAGCTGTTATTTTCTTTACTTGAATCCAGAACTAATGTGCCTCTTATAACAGATATATAAAATCAATTTTCTTACTTTATATTGTAAAATATGTAAACATTTTTTGTCCTTGTTGATTACCATTCACAATAAATCTTATCTTAGTATATTTAATTTCTTCATGTATTTAACTATGTACAGTCTATTTTAAAAATTATTTTCTATAGTTTATTTTATCTTACTACAAATTTTTCTATCTATGAATACAAACACTGAATTATAAACTCTTGCATAATCTCCTTTTCACCATTTTCCTATTATATATAAAGTTTTTTCTATTGTGCAATGTTATGCATATTCATTGTTTTCTACCACAAAAATTATATGTGACAGTGATTTGTAAGATATTGTTTAAAAGGGTAAATTTGTTAAAAAATTATGTTCAACTACCACATGTAGCTAAATGAGGAAAATAAGTCCAAGATAGCAAGAATAATACTATTTGAAAGAAAAATTCTTTTGTGGTGTGTCAACATTTGAAACTTACCACACAGTTAAATTTCAGGCTAAGGAACATTTAAAAAACAAAATTAAGGAAAATAACAAAGTGTGAAGTATTCAACATATGGAATTACGAATCAATAGTTTGACATTTCGATAAAAACAAGAATTGCATCATTCACAAATGTAAGTCAAATTGATTTTTTTTTTAAAAAAAACATAAATAACAAGAAAACTTACGTTATGGTTGGCTTCGAACTTTGAATATTGTTGCAAACATAATTTTCATTTTCCTTTTGCCCATAATCATTGAAGACATATAAAATAACTTATAGATTATTGATATTCTAATATAACAAGAAGTTTGTTTACCTCAAAGTGATAAAGTAACGAATTAAAGATTAAAAATTCATACCTTTTCCTCCATTACTAAAATTCTTTTTGAATTAGTCGGTTTGGTGTATTTTTAGAGTGGACTACAAACCAATACTAAACCAAAAAATTCTAAAATATATGTGAGTTTTGATCTTAGTTGCTAGTTTACATGGGTAGAGATAGTCTCTATTGGAATGAGACGCAAATTTAATTATTTATTTTCTCATAATAATTGTTTAATTATTGATTATGCATGTTGTGATTGATGTTTGTGATGCTTGATTTGTTGGATATTGATTGTATACATGCGCACATATACATCAGATGCATGCTTTGGACAAGGTAAAATGCCTCGTATCTTCCTACCTATGATGAGCCACCGAGTTCAATACTTTGGTTTTGTTGATTACCTTTTATCGGCTTAGAGCAACGAGTGTTGGCTTTGGGAGGGTTATGTAAATAGAGTGGAAAGGTAGAGATAGTTGAAACATCCTGTCGAGTGGTAGGTTACAACCCTTAAGTAGTCTCTAGTTGCTTGAGACGCAAGTCCAATTATTTGGTTCCTTTTTATTTTCCATACTTCTATCGTTATTGCTTAATCATTGATTATGCATGTTTTGTTTAAAGTTAAGTACTATTTTGCCCAAGTATAGGTTAGTTGTCTTATACCTTCCTACCTATAATTAATTCCGGAGTTCGGTATTTTGATTTTGTTGAATTAGTTCCTTTTATCGGCATGGAGCAGCGAGTGTTTTCCCATTGAATTTATACGGATGGCCACTCCAATTTTTAGGTGAGGAGGCAAAAGGAATACTCCTAACCACTCCATATTGATAATGGAACAACATTCATGATGGAAGAAAAAAAAAATTAAAGATTCTTTATCTCTAGATATAATGCAACACATGAATAAATGCGGGACGATCCAAAATTATAATAAATGAGTAATTAGGCCTGAAGCTACACTAGCTTCTTATTTGGAGGTTGGATCCAAACTGAATTCTTCTTTCCACTTCCTTTGGCATTAGAGTAAGCATCCAGCGCCGGCAGGCACCAATGTGTCATCAAACAATAATGGTTTACCATCGTTGACCAAAGCTCTCTTAGCGTACCTACTAGTTCCCTAGCTTCTCCCAGGGCCGTTATCGACAATGCATTTGATCTGGGACTGCCGAAAATAGCAGCCCGATCCTAAGAACCTGCTTCCTCAACACAGGTTTCTCTAAAAAATCAAAATGAAAGATTGCCTGCAAACCATTGTTCACTGTAGTCAGCTGTCCATCATATTCGATGAGAATAGGAGAAGAATATGGAAATTCTTTGCCACCTTCGGAAAGCAAATGTCATTCTTGTGTAGCAACAGAGAAAGCTCCCAGAGCTCCTCTCTCGAAAAGGCAGTAAAACGTTCCATTAGAATAGACCACACACAAGAAATTGTGAGGATTGAAAGGTACCGTACACTGATCGCCTCGACAACAAATACTAACGTTGCCCTTTCTTATGTATGAATAATGGAAAGCGAAGAATACGCATTCTTCTTCTTCAGAATTTGGACTGCAGGAGAAACAACATCCATCCACGTCTCGATTTAGTTGTGGTAGATCAATAATTGTTGGAATAGTGTTGCTATTTTTGAATCCCACATCGTGGAGTTTGAGCTTGGGGGGGTTTTGTTTTGCTATAAATAGAACTTCCCCTTGCCTTAGTAAGTCATCCCAAAAATTAGAGTATAATTGTATCCTAACAATTGTGCTAAATACTCTTCTTCTCCTAGTAAAAAGAGCAGGCCCTTTTCTAGTGGTGCTCCGGAGACGTAGGCAAAATTGGCCGAACTCCGTTATCAATTTTTGAGTGTGTTCTTTCTTTATTATTCCGCATTTAATTTCCGCATTTGTTTATTTGTTTAGTATTCAACATTGGCCGGCTAAGCCGCCTTATCTCTTTGTTGGCTGGCTAAGCCGCCTTATTTCTTTCTTGGCTGGCAAAGCCGCCTTGTTTAATTTGTTGGCCGGCTAAGCCGCCTTTGTCGGGTATAGGTTGTGGATTGTAACACTGTGCAAGTGAGTCCTGTCTAGGAGGCTGGGTTTTAAGTGAACCACTGTTCCTCCAGTCTTTCCTAGGGATTTATCTTGGAAAGATAATTCTGTCTAAGGAGATAGGCTAGGTCATCTTTCCTCGGAATTATCAAATCAGTTCAATTCACTAGTTTGTTGTAGTGGGGAAATTACCCGAGTTTTTCCCCAACAAGAGGTAGCAGAGCCGAAGGTTCTTCCTTTGGGCTATTTGAAATTGTTGAATACTATCTTTTGATTTTGTAATGGTGGAAGCAGGTTCAAAACAGGCTACATCAAGTACACAGTCAGGAGAGATGGCTTCCACATCCAGATGGTCGAGGATCTCAGTATCTAGTTCGAAGCTTGCTGTGGAGATATTTGACGGTACCGGTCATTTTGGCATGTCGCAGTGTGAGGTCCTTGACTCGCTATTCCAGCAGGGGCTTGATGTTGCTATTGAAGAAGAGAAACCTGACGATATCAATGATAAGGAGTGGGCCGATGTAAAAAAGTTGGCGTGCGGAACAATTCGATCATGCTTGTCCAGGGAGCAGAAATATGCAATCAAAAATGAAGTTTTTGCACACAAACTATGGAAGGCATTGGAAGAAACTTTCTTGAAGAAGAGTGGTCAAAATAAGCTTCTGATGAAAAAGAGATTGTTCCAGTTCCAGTATCGACCAGGTTCTACGATGAATGAACACATCACTTTGTTTAAAAAGTTAGTAGCAGACCTGTTCAATTTGGATGTTATATTTGAAGACGAAGACTTGGCTTTGATGGTGTTATCATCTCCTCCCGATGAATTCGAGCACTTGAAGACAACATTACTTCATGGGAAGGAGAATGTATCCTTTGAGGCTGTATGTTCGGCTTTGTACAGTTATGAGTTGAGACAGCAGGAAAAAATGAAGAGCAAAGCAACTGCAGCAGATGAAGCTTTAGTGGCTAGAGGACGACAGCAAAGCCAGTCAAAGGGGAGAAGAGGAAGATCCAAGTCGAGAAGCAGAGTTGCCAAAGATGAGTATGCCTTTTGTCATGAGAAAGGGCATTGGAAGAAAGACTGTCCGAAGTTGAAAAAGAAGGAAAAGACTCCACAAGATGCTAATGTTGCAGAATGCAAGAGTGATGCAGAGTCAGACACTACTTTAGTTGCTTCACCTTCAACATCACACATTGATGAGTGGATTTTGGATTCTGGTTGCACCTACCATATGTGCCCCATTGGGGAATGGTTCTTTAACCTTTAAGAGCTCACTGGCGGGGTTGTTTTCATGGGCAATGACCATCCATGTAAAACAGTCGGGGTAGGTTCAATCAAGCTGAAAAATCATGATGGATCCACCAGAATTTTGAGAGATGTTCGATATGTTCCAGAGTTGAAGAAGAATCTCATTTCTTTGGGGGCCTTAGAATCAAAAGGCCTAGTTGTCACTATCCGAGATGAAATTCTTAAAGCAACATCAGGAGCATTGGTGATGTTAAAAGGTATGAGGAAGAATAATCTGTGTTGCTATCAAGGTAGTACAGTAATTGGGGCAGTTGCAGCAGTAACTTCTGGAAGCAAGAAGGATGTAGAGGCAACAAAGCTATGGCATATGCGTTTGGGAATTACTGGTGAAAAATCCTTGCAGATTCTTGCAAAGCAGGGATTGTTGAAAGGTACAAAGAGTTGCAAATTGGAATTTTGTGAGCATTGTGTTCTGGGAAAGCAACGAAGAGTGAAGTTTGGCACTGCTATCCATTATACCAAGGGGATTTTGGACTATGTGCATTCAGATGTGTGGGGACCTACCAAGACTCCATCCCTTGGAGGTAGACACTATTTTATCACCTTTGTTGATGATTTTTCCAGAAGAGTGTGGGTGTTTACGATGAAGAAGAAGGACGAGGTGCTTGGAATTTTCCATAAGTGGAAAGCTCAAGTTGAAAACCAAACAGGGAGGAAGATTAAAATTCTCCGAACAGACAATGGTGGAGAATATACGAGTGATCCTTTCTTGAAGATATGCCAAGATTGTGGCATAGTTCGGCACTTCATGTAAGTATCCGGGCATGCAAACTTGACAATCAAGTGCAGCAGAAAAAACCCGGAAACCTTAGAGGATCTAAGTGAAGCAACTAAATCGAATAACAAAAATGAACATACCTGAAACGGTTAGGATCTTTCACCTAACTGAAGAACCAAATCAGCTAGATCCGGAAGGATATCCTGCTCCTCTACGGTATCCACATGAACCGTCAATCACCGGAAGAAATCGTGTCACGATCTCCAACCCCCAAACACTCCCGAACCGTGGTGCTAGCTACGGATTTCCGGGAGCTATATGTGGTGTCTATGGTATCTCTTTCTTTCACAAAGAAGAGAGGAAGATGTGTGTGTGTTTCTTGCTTTGAAAAACTCAGAATTCAGAATGCAAGAGTGAGAGAGGGAGAGAGTGATCAGATCACAAAAACACACCCAATTAGTGCATAGTTAATTAGACAAAATTGGGAACATAATGGCAAACATAATGGTCCACCAAAAGGATGATTATGATGGCCATTATCTTTTCTACCACTAGTGCACTAACCAAAAAATCACAGCACTTATTTTGGTTCAATAATTCTGACAATCACTGAACCAAACCAGCCCAAAACGACCCTGGTCCAACCACGGTCAAACCGCGGTCTAACCACACCCGGTCGAACCATGGTCCAACCACGGTTCAACCACCTGCTCGAATCAACGGTTCTATGTGTGTGACCTTGTAGGAACTTGTAACGTCCGGCAATAATTGTAAAATCTCATTTTACAATTATAAGCAAAGAGCGGCGTCTAGCAACACATCATTGCTACCCGAACAACAAGATCAGTACTGATTCAATATGCCTCGTAAACATGTCATCGTCCTTTCGTCCCATTATCAAGATTAAACCAAGACATGGAAAACGTCAATCTCGTATATGTTTAATCTTAGTTTCTTGATCCGCGAGTTAACTGTGTAAAACGGATCCTAATGATATCACCATATCATATAATCCGAGCATGGCCATGCATTTACAGTTCAACTCTATCAAGAGGTCCATCTGATAATATACCCGTTATATGGGTCGGACGAATCCCATCTTGATCAATCAAAACCCACTACACATTTATCATATACCCAATGATTACCCTTAAGTCCACCCAGTTACGGATGACTAGGAATAATATCAAAGTATATGACTCACATGTTAGGAACCTTGATGATCTCACGTCTAAGGACAATACATATAAGAACCACTAATGACAATCATATAACGTTCCATGTAGGGTTCTTATGTGGGTCGGTCCAGTCCACAAGTTCTCTAACTTGTACCTGTATGTAGAATTCGCATCTCATACAATTCTTAACATACGCTAGTCTTAATTTATTATTACAACCCATCCATAATAATAATCGACTAGGGACATTGTAAGAATACAAAGTATTCTAGGGTTATAAATATGTGCAAGCGAATATCTCATAATCATATTTATTGGAATAACCTCAATGTATATACATGACTACAATCATCCATTGATTGGCTTTTGGGCATATTACTAACAATCTCCCACTTGTATTAAAGCCAATCATCCATGTATCTAATACCAATGGATGTAGCATGACCATCATGCTTCCGCTGTGTGAGAGACTTAGTCATCGGGTCTGTTACATTGTTCTCAGATGGAACTTTGCACAGCCACTGTTGTAGAGTCGGTAACTGTTCCCTGCTTGGAACTCTTCCAGCATACAGTACCACCTCCAAGACAAAAACACATAACCTGACTGCGATCTAAAATCATCCCTATCGGTTTGGAAGATAGCATCTGTGTAACCCTTTACAACAAGCTCATCCACGCTTCCGAAAACCAGGAATGCATCCTTAGTCCCTCTCAAGTACTTAAGGATGTTCTTAACTGCTGTCCAGTGACTCTTACCGGGATCAGCTTGGTATCTGCTTGTGACACTGAAAGCATAAGCGACATCCGGTCGAGTACATAACATGGCATACATGATAGATCCTATTGTAGAAGCATAAGGAATCTTGCTCATCTGCTCTCTCTCCTTAGTCGTACTAGGACACTGATTCTTTGAGAGAGATATGCCATGTGACAAGGGCAAGAATCCTTTCTTGGAATCTTGCATGCTAAACCTCTTTAGCACCTTGTCAATATACGTACTCTGACTTAGCCCGAGAAGCCTTTTGGATCTATCTCTATAGATCTTTATACCTAACACATAGGCAGCTTCTCCTAAGTCCTTCATCGAGAAATTCTTCCCTAACCAAGTTTTTATAGACTGTAGTGTCGGAATGTCATTCCCAAAGAATGTCGTCAACATATAACAACAAGAAAATAATAGTGCTCCCACTAACCTTCCTGTAAACACATGGTTCATCTTCGTTCTTAATGAAACCAAACACTTTGATCACATCATTAAAACAAAGATTCCAACTCCTAGAAGCTTGCTTCAATCCATAAATGGATCTCTGCAACTTGCATACCATATTGGCATTCTCTGGATCGACAAAACCTTCAGGTTGTGTCACGTACACATCCTCTAAGAGATTTCCGTTAAGGAAAGCGGTTTTGACATCCATTTTCCATATATCATAATCATAGTATGCCGCTATAGCCAATAGAATCCAGATGGATTTTACCATTGCAACTGGTGAGAAAGTTTCATTATAGTCAACACCATGAACTTGCTTAAAACCTTTTGCCACCAATCGCCCTTTATAGGTAATCACATTACCATCCATGTCGGTCTTTTCCTTAAAGACCCACTTGCACCCTATGGGTTTTACCCCTTCAAGTGGATCAACCAAGGTCCATACCTTGTTTTGATACATGGATTCCATTTCCGAATTCATGGCTTCCAGCCACTTCTTAGAGTCCGGACCCATGATCTCTTGCTGATAGGAAGTGGGCTCATCCTCTTCTATGAGCATCACGTCCCCAGTATGAGTCATGAGAAATCCATATCTCTCAGGCTCGTACCGAGTCCTACCCGATCTACGCGGTCCATGTGTTACAGGCACAGGATTCTCATCCCCAACATCTTGTGGCTCTTGTCCTTGTTCCATTTCAGCCTCAATGTCTCGAACTTCTTCGAGTTCTATTTTCCTCCCACTGATTCTTCTAGAAATAAATTCTCTTTCTAGAAAAATAGTAGTCCGAGCAACAAACACTTTGTGCTCGGTGGGATTGTAGAAATAATACCCTTTAGTTTCCTTAGGGTATCCTACAAAGAGGCACTTGTCGGATTTAGGGCCGAGTTTATCTGATGCTTCACGTCTCACGTAAGCCTCACAACCCCAAATTCTCATAAAGGACAAATTGGGACGCTTCCCGGTCCATATCTTATATGGTGTCTTTTCAACCGATTTAGATGGAATACGGTTAAGCATAAATGCAGCACTCAATAATGCATGTCCCCAAAATGAAGAAGGAAGGTCAGCTTGACTCATCTTAGAACGAACCATGTCTAACAAAGTTCTATTCCTCCTTTCAGATACACCATTCCATTGAGGCGTACCTGGTGGAGTAAGCTGTGATACTATACCACATTGTTTTAGATGATCAAGAAATTCTCGGCTCAAGTATTCACCTCCTCGATCAGATCGAAGCATTTTAATACTTTGAACGAGTTGATTCTGTACTTCATTCTAGAATTCTTTGAACCTTTCAAAGGATTCTGACTTGTGTCTCATCAGATACACATAGCCATACCTACTGAAATCATCAGTAAATGTAATGAAGTATTGAAATCCACCTCTAGCTTGTATCGACATCGGTCCACATACATCACTATGTATAAGACCTAACAAGTCTGAAGCCCTTTCACCTTTTACAAGCAAAAGGAGTCTTCGTCATCTTGCCTAACAAATATGACTCACATGTCTCAAATGATTCAAAATCAAATGAGTCTAAAAGTCCATCTTTATGGAGTTTAGATATACGAGTCTCGTTTATATGGCCCAATCGATAATGCCAAAGATAGGTTTCATTAGAATCATTCATTCTAACCTTCTTCGTATTAACGTTATAGATAGGCGTTTCTTGGTTTAGAACATACAAACCATTGCTCAAATATACACCACCATAATAAATATCATTGAAATAAATAGAACAACAATTGTTCTTTATTACAAATGAAAAATCTTTCTTGTCCAGACAAGATTCAGAAATCAAATTTCTGCTTATGGTAGGTACATAATAACAATCGTCCAGTTCTAGAACCAAACCATCCGGTAAGGAAAGATAGTAAGTTCCTACGGCTAACGCAGCAACTCTTGCTCCATTTCCGACACGTAGGTCTATCTCACCCTTTGCCAATCTTCTACTCTTTCTTAGTTCCTTCACGTAGGTCTAATACCCATGATGCAGAGATAGAGATATTTGCTTCTATAACGAAAATACCTGAAGTGGAAATCTCACTTCCCTTCCTTTTCTTTACCTCTTCAAGGTAAACAGAGCAGTTGCACTTCCAATGGCCCGGTTTGTTGCAATGGAAACAATGTCCTTCCTTTGCATCACCACCCTTGAGTTTCAGCACATGAGAGCAAGAAGAGGTACATGCACCAAACTTTTTGGCACATTTCTTCTTCTTCTCAACCTTTGCTTTACCCTTTCCTTTGCCCTTTCCAATCATCAAAATGTTGGATTTGTTTGCCCTCATTTGTTGCTCAACTGTTCCCAACATGTTAAGCAACTCGGACAATGATTTGTCAAGATGATTCATATTAAAGTTCATGACAAATTGGCTGTAACTATCCGGCAACGTTTGTAGGACTAGATCAACGGCCAACTCCTTTTGCAAAGGAAAACCAAGACCCTCAAGGCTCTCAATGTATCCAATCATTTTAAGCACATGAGGTCTTACGGGTGATGACTCAGCCATCTTGCATTGGTACAATGCCTTAGAGGTCTCATACCTCTCAGGTGTTCGATCACATCGAACGCCCCCAATTTCTCATTTGCTTCTGAAGCTCAGAGTCCATGGTTATAAGCATAAGGCATGATGCATCCAATGCATCATGAAGATGCTTCATGTAACCTTCCCTTCCTGCCCTAGAAGCACTTGGCGCCGGTTCATTTGGAACAGGCCCTTCGAGGACATACAATTTATTTTTCTTGATAGAGGACTATCCTCAAATTACGATACCATTTTAGGAAGTTATTCCCATTCAGCTTTTCCTTCTAAAGGACCGATCGCAGTGATGATAGTGTTTTGTGCCATGGAAATTCTACAACGATGATCTACTCACACAAATAAGAGTCATGCATACAAAATCATTTAACAAGGAATTCTATTAAATGATACTCCTACTATATAAATCAAGACAATCATATAAGTAGGCCAAGATCCATATCTCACTACAATATAAGTCAGCTTTGGTTGATCGCCTACATCATAGCTATTTAGGTAGACAACTCTTGTCAATTATATCTCATGTAACTCTTGGATAGTTGAGTGAACAACACTTGTTCTTGTCTTTCTCATAGACATTACTCAACTCCTTGCCTCTAAGTCCTTAATCTTTTTAAGATGACCTAGTTAAGTCCAAACCCACAATAAGCAGTTCAGATATTACAATTATCCAGTCGCACCTTGCTAGGATAAACATAGGCACCTTGCTTTGGCAAAACCTACCTAATGTTGATCTAAGCAATGATGAGTGCTTATCATGGAAGGCAACTAAGAATTTAATATTTATATCAACAATTGTTTCCATGCATAACAATTATGCCATCACATCTTGCTAGGAAAAACATTGGCACCTTGTTTTGGCAAAACCTACCAAATGTTGATCTAAGCAATGATGAATACTTGTCAACAATTGTATCCATACATGTCATGCATGTAATTCACAAATTATATTTCTCATATACAATAACAATGCATGATATGCAATATAAGCCACTATGCAGAGGTAGCACGGCGGTCCCGGAAGTCCAAGAATTAGGCAGTAGTTTTAAACATCGATGTCTAACCCTTAAACATCAATGTAGGACTCATGAACATCGATGTTCAAAGTTGAACATCGTTGTTGGAGACCTCTGCCAATTCAAGTTTCATGGCAGTACTTTTAAACATCGATGTATAGGCCCTAAACATTGATATTTCTGTCCTGAACATCGATGTTCCCTACTGAACATCGATGTTCCCTACTGAACATCGATGTTCCCTACTGAACATCGATGTTTCAGACTTCTGCTCAGGCCAAAACTCATGTGAACATCGATGTTCAACCATTGAACATCGATGATCTGGCCTCGATGCACTAGAACGACCATCGTTCCTTAGACTTACTGCCAAGAACCTCTTGATTGATATCACATACCAATCAAGTGCTTGTTGTCAAAACCCTTTTGACACAACCAACCTCAACATATATCGCATACACAAAAATGAATTCAGCATATCACATATACCAAAATGAATTCATCATATCACACACATTAAGATGAACATATCACACATATGCATAACTAAATTCAGTTTAGAGCTTCACAAGAGGCTCCACTACCACTGTAAGTTTCCGGGCATGCAAACTTGACAATCAAGTGCAGCGGAAAAACCCAGAAACCTTGGAGGATCCAAGTGAAGCAACTAAATCGAACAATAAAAATGAACATACCTGAAACGGTTAGGATCTTTCACCTAACTGAAGAACCGAATCAGCTAGAGCCGGAAGGATATCCTGCTCCTCGACGGTATCCACACGAACTGTCAATCACCGGCCAGAATCGTCTCACAATCTCCAACCCCCGAGCACTCCTGAACCGTGGTGCTAGCTACGGATTTCCGGGAGCTATATGTGGTGTCTATGGTATGTCTTTCTTTCACAAAGAAGAGAGGAAGATGTGTGTGTGTGTTTCTTGCTCTGAAAAACTCAAAATTCAGAATGCAAGAGTGAGAGAGGGAGAGAGTGTTCAGATCACAAAAACACACCCAATTAGTGCATAGTTAATTAGACAAAATGGCCTACATAATGGCAAACATAATGGTCCACCAAAAGGATGATTATGATGGCCATTATCTTGTCTACCACTAGTGCACTAACCAACACATCACAACACTTATTTTGGTTCAATAATTCTGACAATCACTGAACCAAACCAGCCCAAAGCGACCCTGGTCCAACCACGGTCCAACCGCGGTCCAACCATACTCGGTCGAACCATGGTCCAACCACGATTCTGTAAGTTTCCCTAGGCTATATGACAATCATATACAAGCAAAAGATGCAGCGGAAGCAAAGGAAACTTAGCCAAGAACCACATGTGAAGCATATAAACCGCATAACAAAAATTTCGTACCTTGTTCGGTTGAGGTCTTTCACCCAACTGCTAGAACGAATCATCTAGACCAAGACGAAGGCTGAAACGAATCAGTTAGAGCAAGAAGAAGCCCTGCTCCTCTACGGTATCCACACGAACCGTGACCTTTCCGGAATCGTCACACGAATCCAAGAACGAGCTCCCCGGACTGATGTGCTAGCAAGAGTAAACCGGGAACTTGTGTTTGTGGTGTTTTTGGTGTTCTTTTTCT
>JAKUCV010002695.1:83558-97685 GCA_028386065.3 Turnera subulata | reverse complement strand
TGTTGTGAGGAAACCATGTCTTTCCCATTTTCATTTGTTGTTTCAAGTTCATTCATGAACTAATTTTTCATTCTAGATCATAGGGATGTAGCCTACCCAAAATTTGCTATGGTTTGATGTACCATTTGTTGCAATTCATTCACAAAGTAATTTTGATTGATTGTTGTGAGCTTATTTCTTGCTTTAAGGAAGTGGCCAGGTTTATTGCAACTTTTAGGTAATAGGTGAAGTACCGAGAGGAGAAGTCTATTATCCGAAAATTATCAATCATCTCTAATCTAAATGCTGAAAGGGTTTAGGTTATCGTGGAATCAGTAGCAACAACGAACTTCATTGCTTCTAGAGGTAATCTAATTGACGAAAGTGATTAGGTGACTCTTTGAGACGAGACTAGACTAGCGAAAGCGGATAGTTTCATTATAGGTTGCTACCCATCAAAATTCATGTGTTTGGATGCAGCTTTCAATAGTACATTGATCCATAGCAAAGGAAGGGCGGTGAATTCTCGAATGATCTAGGCCTTTTATCATTGCTACTTTGATTATCATTTTCATTGTCATTTCTACTCTCTCTTCTCTTTGCATTCAATTCAATATTTGCTTTCTTATCAATCTTCAATTTCGATATTATTTCTCTTCATTTATTTTCTTAGCCATTAGATTGAATCATCTAATATCTTGCCTAGTCTCTGTGGATACGACCTTGAGTACCACGACGATTCTGTGCACTTGCAGGATTGACCACATCACCGGGCCGCTCGCACTATCCCAAAACATAATCTCATGTTATAGTCCATAAGAAAATACTTCATGTGTAATTTACGCATGCGAGAACAAACAGGCACACAATTCCAATCACAACAGTTTTTAATTTTATTCACAGTGCAAACTAGGCAATAGCACAACAGGCACAACAAGCATACAACATTCGATGCCAACAAGCATTCCACATTAGTTATCATTACCATTATAGTATTGTAGGCAGTAAAGTATACAAAGGTTTATATGTCCTCACCTGGGCCATAATAATTGCCCCGGAACTGAAGCCTCATTCCGCCTCGACACTCCTATAGCATAACGAGATGGCAACCACATATAAGGTATACATACAACATGATACATGAAAACTAATGTCATGATTATATCAATATACCAACCTAGGTCCTTAAGTCCAATTAAGAATATGTTTCATGAGTTCTCTCACTAATAACTCAAAAAGATAGGGACCTAAGGTTCACCGAGCTTAAGTCCAACTAAGCCTATAAATGATTCACAGGCCTAAAGCCGACTTCCTTAAGTCCATAACTAATCAATTATGTCAATGGGCCTTAAGCCCATATCTTAAAGTCCACAAAAACATTCAAAGGCTTTAGAGTTAGAATGTTGGGCCTGGGCCCGGTTTCCTAGTTTCCCGTTCTAAGGTCATTCCCTAGCCTAGGTATTTTCCGGCCTAAGGTTCTATCTGTGTCGGTAAATTTTCCGGCCACACACCCTCATTCCCCACTCACGGTTTCCACTAAGTCTCAAACAAGCTTAACATGTACATATACTCATTAAATACCATGAATTATGTACAAGGATCAAAACCGAGACTAAACAAAAAATACCGTGTAAACCGAAGAGAAATCCTATCCGCTGAAACAGTACCCGAGCCCTCTCCGGTAAATTCCCGAGCTCACTGGATTCCTGTCAACTCGCCAAAAAACCCAAAACAATCCAGAGAAAGAGCCACAACAAATGGGAAAACCCACTGCCCAACCCGAATCAACTCGGATCCGTCGAACAACAAAACCAGAGCCTTGAACCTTGTGTCCGAAGTAAACCCAGGATAAAGCGACTCAAAAAACGTAGAAGACGATAACTAAATCTCAAAGGCAGCCACTGTACACTCACCGAAAATAATCGTTGGTCGTCCGATTTGTGCAAAACATGCACCAGACCCGAGCCAAGCTGTGCGTGAGCAACCCAACAGCAACCACTCTCCAGTCGACCGAATGCCACCATCAAAACAACACATCGTCGCCGGCCAAACACAACAACATGACCCGATCATAAACTCAACAAACCACAATCACGACCAGCAGCCCGATGTCAACCAACTAGAACACACCAATCGTCGTCGTCAACAAAGAAGCAACAAGAAGAAGGAAAGAGGGAAACATAGGAGACGATCCTTACCAAAGAGGGTGGCGACTAGTCGTGAACTCGTCCTCGAGTTCTCCGCTGTCCGTCCTCGGCTGGTGTACTTGTCTCGACCTCAGTACGGCAAATAGCCTACTTCTCGACTCGTGGGTGCGACAGCGTGAAGGCGACAAAGGAAGAGAAAGGAGGAACCGGTGGCGTCGGCGGCAACGTGCGAACGAGAGAGAGGAAGATGATGGCGGCTGGGGGTTTAGTAAGGGAGCAAAGAGATGTGATAATGGGGAGAGCAAACAAAAAAAAATGTAAAAGAGAGGGAGAGATATGGTGTTGATAATCGTGGACCACGATTTGGGGAAGAGAGGAACCCGGAAGCCAATCGTGAGGAAGAAATCGTGGGGGCAGCGAAACGGAGAAGAAAGGAGAGGGAGAAGGGAAAAAGAAAGAAAAGAGGGTTAGGGTTTTGCCCTGGCCGAGCAAAACGACGTCGTTTCGCTTGAGCACAGGTTCAACCCGCCCTGGTCAACCTTTTACTTTATTACATTTTTTTCTTTCTTTCCTTTTTACAAAAAACGACATAGTTTTAATAAAAACTACTATACACTCCTCATTCCACACTGAAACACGTTGTATTCCAACAAAACCCGAACAAGGAACAACTCCAACTTAAAATTAATATTTCCATGGAAAATAAATTAATTTCCTTGACCAAAAATAAATACTGAAAATAGCTCAAGGGTAAAATTAGAAATAAAATTTTAAAAATTCTGAAAATTCAATAAAAGTTACATTAACAAAAATCAAGGCGTTACATGGGTTCTCTCATCTCACAGTTTGCGGCTGCTGGGTCCCGGCTTTGGGTTCACTCCTCTCTGGGTTTGTTCTTCTCAAGGTATCTTCACGTCTGGTTTTTTCTGGGCTCTTCTCAAGGTTTCCTCACATCTGGATTCCCTCAAGGTTGACTCTCATCTGGATATTTCATGTCTGGGTGTCTTAGGTTCTCTTATTGTCTCACTTGTTCGGGGAAAGGTTTGGAAGATGGGTGTCACTTCAGGGCTGGGTGGTCTGGATCACATGCCCTTATGTCATCTAACCGGGTTTGATGGGTTGTCTATGGCTCATATCCCTCGTGCTTCTGGGTCCCTTAGTAGGTTTCAAAAGGATGGGTGTGATGTGACTCTTGCCTAGATGTAGGTACATCATGTCCCTGGTTTGATTTTATCGAGATGGGGCATGATGCCCCCAGCATCATCTAATCACGGTCTTTGGAAAGGAGGTTTTAGTGTGTCCCTGGTTCACAATTATCCCGAGTGTCCTAGTCCAAAAATAAAAATAAAAACTAAGTAAATGGGCTCACCATGTCCCTGGAAAGTTCTTTAGTTAGAGTTAGGGTACCATGCCCCTTGAAATTTAATCAAAGCAGGGAATGGTGCCCCTAATCCCAGTTTATCAAAAAATTAATGTTTCACGCTCAGGTAATCACTCAATTTCAAGCAACAATTCTTATTATTTGGGACTCAAAAATATCCATACAGGGATTTTATCTAGGAGGAAAAGCCGTTTCGGGGTGCGGGGCCCGTGAAAAATCGAGAAGGAACCCCAGGAAGAGGTGGCGGTCATGTGGAGAAACCCGCCACGGCCGGGTGGTCATGTGGGGATGACTGCCACGGCTGAGCGATCTTCCCGCCATGACCGCCGGCCTTGGGTCGGTTTTTAAAACCCCTTTTTTCCTCTCTCTTCTCTTTTATTTAACTCAAACACTCCCCAAAACCTCTCAATTTTCTTGCCCCAAACACTTTAACGTCCCTCTCAAACTCTCTCATTCCACATCCATGGCATCAACATCTTCTAATCTCCCAAAATCGCGTGAAGATTACATGAAGAAATACCGCCCAAAATCCAATCCGAAAGAAAACACAAGTTTGTTATTGAGATCCCCTGATAGAGACATCTTTTCTCAACTCCACAAGGTTCAAGTAAGTGATCTCAACACCAAAAACTCATTGAAATCCCATTTTAGTTGAAAATTTGAGTTTATACCCGTATGCCCCTTAAATTCGAATTTTATGTGGTGCATGTTGTGTTTGATTGTTTCAAAATGCTCTTAGGATGTCCATAATGCAACCACATGCTTATTTCGTGGATTGAACACATGAAATCACAATTTGAATTTTTGCCAATTTGGGGGTTTAGGGTTCTTGGCGAATTTTGATGGTTTGAGATGATTCAAGTGTTGTTTTGCTGATATGAATGCATATAATGGATGTTGGGTGACTGGGTATGGATGGGCTTGTCTCAATTTTGGCCAATTTTGAACTTCGCCAGAACAAGTTTTGTGAATTTCTTGCGTTTTGACCAGTAAATAAAACTGTATTTTGACGCTGGAAAATATGATGCAAGTATGTAATCCCATCCCCATGATGCATGTCTTGATGTATGTGGAATTGGTTTTGTTTTGTCGAGCCCGAGTTGGCGTGAGCATTGACTTCTTCTGGCATATCTGCACAGGATTCTAAGGATCGGCAGCGGAGCCAAGATGAGGCCAATACCCGTCATCTGGTCGTCACCCATGTGAAGAAAAACAAGTCCATCCAAGAAATCATCAAGAGAGTTGGGTTGTGGGATTTCTTTCGCACCTTCCGAGGAGACAAGGTTGACTTACAGGCCGTGTAGGCTTTAGGCAAGAGATGGTGGGACACCGCCAACACTTTCCACTTGGCTTGTGGGGAGATGACAATGACCCCCTCAGACTTTACCCATATCACTGGATTGCTATTTCGTGGTACCCCGGTTGTCTTTGAACAGCAGCTGGGCATTGAGCGGTTCCAAGAGTTGGTGGGCCTTGTGCCTCAGTGGGTTCGTATAGGCGAGGGATCACCTAAGTAGTTGCAGGATGCCTTATTGGATAGTTAGTATCCTGGGATGCCCAAGCAGCGAGCCCATGGCTTGATCTTTGTGAGCATGAACAGGACTCTCTTCGTATCGGGTAGTGATCGGGTTCGATGTGACTTGTTAGCATTGCTTGTTGACTTGGGTGGACCAAAGATTGACTGGGCTTCTGCAAGCTTTACAATTGCTTATCAGGAGATGATCAACTTCTCTCAGGTTACTGCCAAATACTTCTATGGCTCAGCCTGGATCTGGGAGGTGTGCTGGCTACCCTTATCCTCTACATCCCATTCAATTATCCCTTTATCCATTTTGACTTGATGACTTTCGCAGGTGTGGGGTCAGGAGTACCTTGGGTTATCTGCTCCAGAGTTGCCACATGATAAGGGGGTGTGGCCTGTTTCTCTTTGCAGAACTGTGGGACTCGGCATTATATAGACCGGGTTGCCATGTCAGGCCAGGTATCCTTCTTTTGCCGTCTCTGCTCATTTTCTTGAAATCCCTTGAATATTTTCTCACCAAATACTTGTTGCCAGATTCGGTTCACTCCCCTCGCGGCCTATCAGAATAGATTGGTTGGAGATGATGCTGGAGTCTTTAAGAAGGACCTTCGTCGATGTCTGATCGGATACCCTGAAATGCGGGTGTGGTACCTTGGGGATCATGTTTGTGCTTAGACCATGGAGGTACCATAAATAGCATCTGATCCACCAATCTCCATGTGGGATATCAATGAGCATGGTGAAGCTCCTGAGGACGATTACTTGGATTGGCATGCTGAAGACCTGACCAACTCTTGTGACTATTCCTCCTACATCAGTACTATCTTGATGCCACATTTGACCACCCTTGAGGCCGGTGGGTCAGTGACTAGTGCGGGCCCTTCTCAGCAGAGTTCAGCTCCTAAGTAGAAGAAGAGTACCCGGGCATCGTCTTTTGCATCTGGTCCCATCCTTCTAGCTTGTGAGGCTGACTTCGAGTCTTTTGATGATGCTTATAGACGTTGTCGAGTGCCCTTTTCTGAAGATTTTCCTCCCGATTATCCACCTTTTCCTACTAACATCACCTCGGTACTTTCTTAAACCATCTCATTGACTATTTCTCTCCATTTTCATGTGATATGATTAACCCGCTCCTGGCAACAACTTCCAGCTACTGAGGCATCTCGACTCTGGATGTTGATTGGCCAGGCGAAGGTGACGCTGACAGCTCAGGCCATCCGAATACGGGAGTTGACCACTTGTGTTAGGGAAGGGGGTTGTGCCCGTCCTGTGACACTACCTCGAGATCCTTGTCCCCATGGTCCCTTTGTTCCACCAGCTGCCCCTCAGCCGAGCCCTCATCCCACTGATCATGCATCGGGTGATTCTGAGGATACCATCCAGGAGCACACTCGACCGGTTCGTCAAACTCGCAGCAAGAGAAGACGGGCTTGATTTGATGCATGTATACCTTTATTTTCTAGATGTACGCACTTTGATGGATTTTACTCTTCCTTTTGTATGCATGTATGCATGTTTATTTTCCCTATGTACGGAGTGCAATCCAGCCCTTCAAGTCTCACTTGAAGATTTCACTATCTAGTGTTAAGCTTACGGGTGCTTAACAAACCGTTACAACCTAGGAATTCTAGTCACAAGAATCCTAAACCTGAGAGTTCAAGTCACATGAACCTCAAAACACTCTTGCTTGAAGATACCTCACTTCAAGACTTCTCACACAGGAAGATATACCCTCTCCCTATGAATCTCAACAAGGGAACTAACCTCCCTTAAGCTGTATGAATATACAATTCAATCACTCAAACAAGGAACTCTCTCAAGGAGCAGATATGAGTATACAAAAATAAGCTCTAAAAGGCAACTCTCAAATCCTCAAAAGGATATTGGCTCAATAGAAATTGATTTGAATGTATGAGATGAATGCTTGAATGTTGAGAGTTGATTCGTTCTAAAACAGAGATAAAAAATGCTCAATTTGTAGCTCTGAAAAGTTATAGAGCCGTTTTAAATCCACCCAAAAACAGCCTTAAACAAAACATAGTGGGTGCTAAAAGTTGTTAGAAATAACGGCCATAACATCGATGTTTTAATGCTCAACATCGATGTTTTGTCCAGTAAATTTGAATTATTGGACTAACGGTAACTAAAACGTCGATATTCTCAAACCCAACATCGATGTTATTTTGATTCTGTGTAAAACTGATTAAAGCTTCATATGAAGAACATCGATGTTTGAAAACCAACATCGATGTTATTTTTCTTCTGTGAAAAAGTGATGACAATTGATCATTGAAGAACATTGATGTTTTAATTCACAACATCGATGTTATTTTGCTTCTGTGAAAAACGATTAAAACTGATCATTGAAGAACATCGATGTTATGAAATCCAACATCGATGTTTTGCTTATGTAAAGAATATTTTCAAATACAACGGTCATTAGAACATCGATGTTTAGGATTCCAACATCGATGTTATTTGACTACTGCCAATTTCTGGAAAATTCTTTGAAGGCAGGAACATCGATGTTATTTTGGTTCGACAAAATCAAATTGAAACTGACCATTATGGAACATCGATGTTGCAAATGGGAACATCGATGTTATGACTAATTTTAAAAGCAACGGGCACTAGAACATCGATGTTTAGGATTCCAACATCGATGTTATTTGTCTACTGCCTGTTTTGGAAATTTGTTGGAAGGCAGAACATCGATGTTGTAAAATATAACATCGATGTTGTTGACACAGAAATACAGTTTGATGTTTGAAATATGTTTATGTGATGCATGAGCAAATTTTATCTTACTTTGAGCCAATGTCCTAGAAGAGTTGAGTGTTATACCTTGTACAATTTACGAATCTAACTCTTCTTTCTTGGCTCTTCAATTCTTGTGCTCATTCACTTTGATCCTTTGCTCTTTAATGGTTTCTTGTGCTTGAGGATTGGTTTGACTTCATTTCTTTTTGCTTCTTATTTGTCATGATCTTGAATTGGTTTGTCAATTATCAAAACCTGTAATGAATGAACCATGAAGACATAGGTTCTAACAGAATATGTGACATATGGACTTTAACGGTACCATGTCTGCAGAGCTGTCACTTTCAACCTTTTGTGCAAGTTGCGTGTGGTCCTGCAAGTAATTAAATTCCACTTCCAGCCGTTTGAATTGGAGAACAAGTAAGAGGGGAGACTTTATGGAAGTGCAGATGATTTTCCCACCTAACTCCCACTTAACTCCAAAAGGTTGTCCAAACTTTCCAAATTTGGAAATTCTTTGCTTCTAAGGAGTTGCCATGGATAACAGCACCAAGCTGAAGCTTTAATGAACTGAAGTCAACTGGAGTACTTGGAGCCGTTGCAGGAGTTTATCCCCCACACTCAGATCCTATAAAGAGGGACGTTTACACCTCTGGAAGATTATCCCAACTAGTGCGCATAATCTGAGTGTATACTTGTGCTTAAAAGATTTGGTATTTGATCTGGTTTTTCTGTTTATATTGTGAAACTGTTTCAAGGGGCAATTTGTAAGCAAGGCTTGGTACTCAAGTCTAGTATTAGATTTGAAGGTAGGTTCAAGCTTAGCATATGAAAAGCTTATGTAGGTTAAGAGCTTAGCTTGTAAAAAGCTTGTAAAGGTTCAAGTTTAGCCTAGAAAAGCTTGTGTTTGTAAAGGTTAAGGTTGATCCCGCAAAAACTTAATCATAGTGAGTGTTTTTCAAATCCTAAAGGAATGAACCTTTAGGCAGTAGAGTACCTGGTGAGGGAGAACCACTCTAAATCTTTGTGTTCACTTTCTCTACTCTTTCTCTACTTGCTTTCTTGCTCTACATACTCGCTAAGTGTTTGAAAGACTTGGTATCACAAAAAACCAAATCTTTCTGCAAAGATTTGGTATCGCAGAAACCAAATCTCACTGTCCAGAAAAATTTTTTAAGCCTAATTCACCCCCCTCTTAGGCATTTTTGGGCCTTCAATTGGTAGCGGAGCTGCGTTCTCACTTCAAATGAGTAAAATCCAGAGACAAAGATCATGGCTTTCGAGGGTACAAGCGTGAACAAGGCACCATACTTTGATGGGGAAAACTTTGATTATTGGAAGTTTCACATGAAGATCTTCGTTGAAGGAAATGACATTGAGATGTGGCACATTGTCCAGAATCCTTACAACAGGCGAAACAGTCCTATGCATCTCTAGACTGATGTTGAAATGAAGAGAGCAAAGCTTGATGCTCAAGCCAAGAACGCTCTACTATGCAGAATCAATGAGAGTGAGTTTCAAAGAGTTAGATCTTGTGAAACTGCTCATGAAATCTAGAGATTATTATGCATCACTCATGAAGGCACAAATCAAGTTAAAGAATCGAGGCTCAATCGCTTGATGCGAGAATATGAGCTCTTTCAAATCGATTCTGGAGAAACCACAGATGCCATGGATACTCGCTTTACTGTACTTTGCAACAATCTTGCATCAGTTGGAAAGGTGATGACACATAGAGAAAAGGTTGCAAAGATTCTAAGGTCACTCCCCAAAGAATGGGAACCTAAAGTGACTGCCATTGAAGAAGCTCAAAATATAAATTTGTTGTCCTAAGATGAGCTCATTGGCAAGCTAATTTGTCACGGTGACAAAATTGAACCAAAGAGGAAGGATGTCGCATTGAAGGTTCAGGAACCAAATGATGATGATGGCGACTCCGATATGGCTCTCCTTACCAGAAGATTCGCAAGGTACCTTAAGATGAAGAAGCAACTCAAAGGGAAGAATCTTAAGGTCACAAAAGTTGAGGAACCTAAGAAAAACTCTTTGGTGTGTTTTGGCTGCAATCTCCAGGACATATCAAGTCTGAATGTCCTTACCAAAAGAAGGACCGATCTGGTTTCTCAAAAACCAAGGGAATGAAGGCTATGGTTGCATGGGATGATTCTGAATCCTCAACCGATTCTGATGCCGAGGAGGAGACAAACCTATGCTTCATGGCCCAAGAAGATTCTGAGGTAACGGACTCTACTAACCTTAATCTTGAAGAATTGCTTGATGCTTTTGATGAATTGCATACCAAATACAAGCAAGTAGTTAAGAAAAATAAGGAGTATAAAAAGAAGATTGATTTGCTTGAATTTGATGAGGAAGCCTATAAAAATGAAAATGAGAAACTTAGGCTAGCTAATGCTGATGCTATGAAAGTAAGTGAGGACATAAAAGCTGAGAAATTTGCCCGAAAAAATGCTTATGATGAACTTCAAAAATGATATGCTTGTAAGAATGATATGTGTAAAGTTCTTGAAAATGAGAAAAATGTTCTTGAGAAGCATGTCATTGATCTAAGTTCTTCTCTAGAGAAATTTACTAGTAGTACCAATAATTTTAACATGTTGTTAGGACAGCAAAGAAGTTCTACACAAAAAGAAGGATTAGGTGCTACACATTTGGTTTCTGAAAAACCAAATCCTACTGTGCGATTTACTAGGGCAGAATCTAGTATGCCATACAAACCTGATATTTCCACTTTAGTAGTTTTAGGACACACAAGTATGTGAACAACTATGCTTCAGGGTCAAGTAAGTCAAATCTGGTTGATAAAAAATCATATAGAAAGAATATGTCATATATGCCAGATATGGGTTTTAGAAAACCAAATCATAGTATGCAGTCATACGGATTTAGAAGAAATCCTTATGTGCATTCTTCTAGGAATTATATGCATTCACATGTACCACGTATTACTTGCTATTATTGTGGAAAGAATGGTCATGGTATCAAGACTTGCAGGATTAAGAAGAGAAATGAAAATATTAGATATGTGTGGGTTCCAAAAGGAACCAAATCTAACCCCACAGGACCCAAATTAGTTTGGGTACCTAAAACCTAGTTGTTTTCTGCATGTGACAGAGGATGAATGGATCCTAGCCAGTGGACGCTCAAGGCATATGACCAGAGAGATATCCATGTTTTCATCCCTGACCATGAAAGACCGAGGAAAAGTGACTTTTGGGGGCAAGTCCAAAAGACAAATTCTCGGGTTTGGTAACATTGACTCTACCCCGTCTATTGAACATGTTTTATTTGTTGACAATCTCAAATATAATTTGCTTAGTGTGACTCAACTCTGTGATAAGGGATTTAAAGTCACTTTTGAAGCTTCTAAATGCATGGTTAGTTCGGTAGATAAAGATGTGGTATTTACTGGTACCAGAAAAGGGAATGTCTATTCTATATGCTTTGATAATGCTACTAACTCTGAACTTAAGTGCTTAAGTGCCAGAACAGAAACACCAACCTTGTGGCACAGAAGGCTAGGGCATGCCAAGTTGGACCTCATATCCAGATTATCAAGCAAGATGTTGGTGAAGGATTTACCCGCACTCAACTATGAAAAAGAAGCTACATGCCGTGCATGTTAGCTTGGTAAACAGGTTAAAAGTTCCTTTAAACCCTAGCATGCTATTTCTACATCTAGACCACTAAAATTATTGCATATGGATTTATTTGGACCTATGAGAACCATGAGTGTTGGTGGTAAAAATATGCATTTGTCATAGTTGATGAATACTCCAGATATACATGGGTCGTATTTCTTGCTCATAAGGATCTTGCATGTGATGAGTTTAGTACTCTTGTTAATAGATTACAAAATGAAAAGGGGTATAAAATTTCAAAAATTAGAAGTGATCATGGAGGAGAATTTGATAATCATGCCTTCAAAGAATTCTGTGAGTAAAGTGGCATTGTACACACTTTTTTTACTCGTAGAACACCTCAAGAAATTGGGGTTTTTGAAAGGAAGAATCGAACCATGGAAGAAATGGCTAAAACTATACTTAATGAGCATAAGTTACCAGCATATTTTTGGATAGAGGGGGTGAACACAGCATGCTACATTTTAAATAGAGTCTCTATGCACCTTATAATTGAAAAGACACCTTATGAGATTTGGTATGGGAAGAAATCAAATATTTTTTACTTTGAAGTCTTTGGGTCTAAACGCTATATTCTGAATACAAAGGATAACCTGGATAAGTTTGAAGCAAAATATGTTGATGGTATTTTCCTTGGCTACTCTACGACCAGTAAAGCATATGGTAGTTGAAGAAACCATACATATTGTTTTTAATGAGACTGACCCTTGTGATCTAAGTGTTGAAGAAGATGCAGATGGTACTCTTGATGCTCAGCCACAGATTATTAACATTGACATTCCATCTGATGAAAAAGATGAAGAACTGCTTGTATTGGTTCCACATGATGCATCACAACAACAACATGACAATCTGCCAGATCTGGTTGCGGAGAAACCAAATGTCTCTACACATGCTTGAACTTCACAACACACTCCTCAAAACATCAGAGCACCTAGAGGACTATCAACTAATGCTATTCTAGGTGACATCACCAGAGGAGTAACCACAAGGTCATCCATGCGGAATGTGAACACACACCTTGCATTCTTATCACAATTTGAGCCCAAGAACACACATGATGCCATCCAAGATGAATTTTGGGTCCATGCAATGCAAGAGGAACTGAATCAGTTCAAACATAGTGACGTGTGGGAGCTGGTACCTAGACCACCTGAATACCCAGCTATTGAAAGAAAGTGGGTATTCATAAACAAACTTGATGAATTCAAAATTGTGCATACCAATGTTCGACATCATTTCATCCGAGATCATTGATGAATGATGTGACCATGGTGTTCGTCAAGACTAAAAATCAACTTACTGATATTTTCACAAAGCCACTCAAAGAGGAGCAATTCACAAAAATCAGTCTTGTGCTTGGAATTTGCAATTTACCTTAAATGTCTCTAAATTAATCTAGTTTCTGCTAGAACCACATCTTTGCTTATATGTTTCATGCATCATATTAGGATATTGCATTCACTGCACTTTGCATTCAAGCAAGTGAAGACATTTTCAAAAGGTGTTCGAATTATCAGAGATACTAAAAGGAAATTTGGGGAAGTTCTGGTTTCATATGACACTATCTTCAAGCTGATATCGAGGAGATATGGCTTTTGGAAAAACCATTTCTGTTGTTGGCAACGATTATTAACCAGGGGTCAGAAGAAAAGGCAGAAGACAAGGCAGTGTGACTCTGAAAAAGGCAGTTACCTTTTTATGCTTTCCATGTATGTCAGAAGGAACAAAGAGAAGTTGAGAAGTTAATGCAAGTAAACTGTTTCCCTAAATCCCGTGAGCGACATTATCTCTCTCCTACATTATTTCTTTCATACACAAACCCGAATTTATCTCTTCCTCCAAAATCTCTCAAACACAGAAATCCTAAAACACTCAAAGACCCTGTATCGCAAACATGAAGTCAAACTCTGAAAAAGGCACCCATACTAAAGTGACCAAGGTACAAAAATCATCCAAACCAACCAAGAAGACACCATCACCGAAATCAAAACCCTTGAAGAAGGTCTCCACACAAACACCTACTTCAACATCAAAAACGGTCTCTAATGCAATGTTCACATCAAGGGACACAAGGCATGATAAAGAGAAGACAAAGAACGACAATACAAGTCCTGATCTGACGTCAACAGAAAAACACGCCATTGAAGGACTTAAGATGTTCAAAGAGAAAAGGCAGAAGGAGAAAGGAATCACAGCCTCTTCAACCAAAGTGATTGCCAGAAAGAAGCCTCCAGGTAGCATCTTTGATTCTTCTTTGGCTTTACCATACGGTGGCACTGAAGATAGTGATAGTCTGCCCACTACTGAACCCACTATCACGATTTTACAAAAATGGGCATTGGATGTTTTGTATCATCCAGAGACTACCTCTATTACTACTGCTTCACTTGATTTAAATCATGCCACACAAATCTTAAGGGAAGTTGAGAGTTCTGTGCTAGAATCAAATCCAACAGAATCAAAAGTTCTATCTGTAAGTTTCCGTAGGCTATATGACAATCATATACAAGCAAAAGATGCAGCGGAAGCAAAGGAAACTTAGCCAAGAACCACATGTGAAGCATATAAACCGTATAACAAAATTTCATACCTTGTTCGGTTGAGGTCTTTCACCCAACTGCTGGAACGAATCATCTAGACCAAGACGAAGGCTGGAACGAATCAGTTAGAGCAAGA
>JAKUCV010002695.1:42402-82724 GCA_028386065.3 Turnera subulata | reverse complement strand
TGTTCTTGCTTGGAACTCTTCCAGCTCACAGTACCACCTCCAAGACGAAACATATATCCTTATTGCGATCTAAAATCATCCCTGTCAGTTTGGAAGCTGGCATCTTTGTAACACTTTACAACATGCCCATCAACGCTTCCGTAAACCAGGAATGCATCCTTAGTGCTTCTCAAGTACTTAAGGATATTTAACCGTTATCCAGTGACTTTCACCGAGATCAGATTGGCATCTGCTTGTGACACTCAAAAGCATAAGTGACATCCGACCAAATACATTGCATGGCATACATGATAGATCCTACTGCAAACGCATAAGGAAACTAACCCATCTGCTCTCTTTCCTTAGTCATACTAGGATACAGATTCTTTGAGAGAGCTATGCCATGTGACATGGGCAAGAAACCGTTCTTGGTATCTTTGCATGCTAAACCTCTTTAGCATCAAGTTCGACTATCTGGACACCTTGCAGGAGCAAACAAATGAGGATATTGTGACTGAATTTTACAAGAACCTGCATATCAAGATGGACAAAAATAGAGTGGTCAAATATTTGGTGAGCACTATGATGGGCAAAAGAATCAAGGTAACTGAAGAGATCATCTGGGATGTGCTGAAACCCAAGAAAGGGACTATCAAGCACTATGACACCTGGACAAGAACTAAAGTAAATATCCGAGGAGCACCCTCACTCAGTCAGCAAACCAAATTAATGTTCGGTTCCAACCGAAAGGGTACTTATCAGCAGACTACTCCTCTTGCTAGAGCTGTATTCTATATGCTCACACATGTCATTTTGCCACATCCTGGTCATTTCAATGAGATCTCCCATCATGATTTGTGGCTTACTCCCTGCCTCATAGAGAAAAGTCCAATTTGATAAATGAAATGCCCGTATCCCAAATTGACCAAATTATTTAATTATAATATATGAAATGACCAAATTGCCCTTTCTACCTGGGATACGATACAAACAACATAATCAACGGACAATAAATTAAATAACAACAAATATGCAGCGGAAGACAAAACATATAAAAAGTGTATGCAGTGAACTCTATGAATCCGACCCGAGAAAAGCACCGCCACCTGTTGATATGCACTCCTGATCATCGATCAGTTAACCTGTATAAAGACTGTGAGGGGGTGAGACCAACCACTGTCTCACCGCAAACAAATAAACCATAGTATACGACTACAAGTCAACCACAAATACACCGGCATCAAGCAATAGCAACCATAGTGCACAACAAATACAATGCACAACTCAAAATCATCATCAGACTTTAAACCCACACTTGTCTTCAATAATCCTGTTATAGTTATACTTTATCGATTAAGAGTTTTAACATTTTATTAGGGCCCTCTACTGTGTGCGTCGAGCTCGGTCCCGTCTCATGAGACAACCAGGGCATAAGCCCAATATAATCAGGGCAAGGCCCAATACAATTAGTGAGAGAGAGAGAGAGATAGACAGAGAGAAAGAAGGAGGTAGAAAGGGGGAGATAGAAAGAGGGAGGTAGAACCGGTCATCACAGACCCATATGCTAAACCGCAAATACCATATTATCCCGCATGAAATCCCGAGGGTATCACTTGCCGCTCGAACCAACCGGTCAACAGCCCCACAGTAGAATTATTATTATTATTGTAGTTCGTTAATCTTAATTATTCTTAAAGAGTTGTGCCATACGTTATGATCAAATAGGGTTGCGTGCATTTCATATCTTATTCTCAAGTCCGGGCCTCCAGCACTCTAATCACCACACAAACCACAAAGTCATATCACATGTTATTTCTCATAACCAACAAACTCATGCTCAACTGGCATATCATATCAAACAGGCACGCAATACACATAATCAGACATACTGCATCAAGGTATCATCATTAAGATATAATCGCAAACAAGAACATCAATACAGCAGGCATATCTGCATATAGCATTCAATACCAACCAAGTATTACCACTTCTTGTTCCAAGTTTATTAACCGAGCATTGTAGGCAGTAATGCATACAAAGGTTTATAAGTCCTCACCTCGGCCATAATAATTGCCTCGGAAGCCGAATCCTCAACCCGCCTCAACATTCCTATGTCCATAACGTCCTTCGAACATATACATCATATAAGATATTTATTCATAACAAACAAATAAAATGCATGCTAATGATATAATACCGAGTTTAACCCGCATCTCTAAGCCCGTTACTAAAAGACTAGGGTCTAAGCCCAAACAATTCCTCAAATTCCATAATCTCTTATGTAACTTAAATCCATATTATAGTTGATTGGCCTAAACCCATATAAACTTAATCAAACCTTATCAAGCCGAAAGCCCATCTCAAATACAAGCCATTGGGCCTAAAGCCCACCCCATTAGTCATTGGGCCTAAAAGCCCATATAAAATTAATATGACATTAATTGGGCCTAAGCCCGACCCATCCTCATAATCACATTAACCGAACTCCAGAGCCCAGACATATTCCAGCCTAAAGATACTATGTGCGTCGGACATATACCGGCCACGCCACTCAACTCTCCAAGCTCGGTATCCACTATATCCTTCTCATTTTAATACAATGATTAAATGCAATTACACTACATGTCATGTACAAAATCAAATAACGGCCAACACCGGGATTTACCATGTGATGCCGGCAAAGAATTCTACCGTGCTCGAGCTTCGCCAGAAAAATACTCGAGTCACCAGTTTCCAGTCAGACCTGCCAGAACAGTACCTCCTCTACCGGAAAGTCCACAACGACCATCGAACTACTACCTGGAACACCCACATCAAAACTGCCAATTACAAATAACATCAACCAACACTCAACTTAACAAAACCACACCCATAGTGCATCCAAACGGACAGAGGGAAAGAAAGGTTGCTGGAACGCTTACCGGAAATAGGTCCCACGACAACTACCAACACTAGAGAATCTCGGATCCTTGCTAACAGCAGCAAGCCGAACCCGCACCGGCAATCCCAGAGTTCGGCCACAGCAACCACCATGCACACATCGAGCCCACCACCGAACACCGTCCACTCGTTGTCGGCAACAAGGCATCAGACCCGACATCAACACACGAAAGAAAGAAAAAGAAGAACCAAAGAGCAGGGATGGTGGCGAGGCTTACCCGTGCTCGGCGGTGGCATTGCGCTGTTCTTCGGGATCTGCACACACGAAGGCTCTCGCCCGAAGGTCCTCCCCTTCCGAACTGCAGTGGCGGCAACAATCTCATCTCGACGGCGGCGACCTCACTTGGTGAGCAGGGCGGCAGCGCGAGGAGAGGAGGAAGAAAGAGATGAAGGAGACGACGGCGTCCTTGAATGGCAGGTCTCGGTAGTTCGCCTCGACCGCCTCGTCTTCTCCGTCAACACCTCGAGGCGACTCGCCTCAACCTTCAAGCACGCACCCCTCTTCCAACTACCGACTCAATCGACCCGCCGCCATGAGATGGCGGCTCTGTCGCGAAGGAGAAGAAAAGGGATGGTGGTGGCGACGTGCGTGGGTGTGGAAAAGAAGAGAAAAGATTATGAGAAGACGAGAGAGAGAGAGAAGAAGAAGGACTCGGGTGATGCGCCGTCGGCGTGGAGAAGAGAAGGAATAAAAGAAAAGAGAAGAGAAAAGAAAGAAGGAAAAGAAGGAATGGCCTAGGGTTAGCCGGCCTAGACCAAAACGACGTTGTTTTGGTCTAAGGCGCGGTCAACTCCCCTGGTCAGCACGCGCATAGGATTAGGTTTTTATTATTTTTTTTTACTTTAATTCAAAACGACGTAGTTTTGAGTGAAACTACGATAAACTCCATATTTCACCCCGGAACTCCAATTGTTCCCAAAACACCCGAATAAGGATAAATTCTAAAAGTAAAAATAATATTTTCAAAGAGAATAAATTAATTATAACAATAATTTCTTAACCAAAGACTCCCGGAAATTCCGCAAGGGTAAAAATGGAAATTAAAAACCGAAAACTTTGAAAATTTCGTAAAAAAAAATCAATTAACAAAAATCGGGGCTTTATAGTTCTACCCCACTTAACAAAATTTCGTCCTCGAAATTTACATAACAAGTCAAGCAACCAAGTGCTTAACGGACACCATCGGGTGTCATCCGGTATCAAGGTACCATTGGCCGAAACTTTCAAGTAGAACCATCATGTCCCTCAATCACATTTCCAAGCAAGAACTCCGACATATCAAGTCAATCATTGACTCAAACAAACATAATCAATAGAGCATAAGATCAAGCATTAGCCTAAGAGTTTTATCCAAACGTCATCAACATTATTAATACCAAAATCCATAATCATTTCATTTATCATCACTCAACCAAATATATCCAAACTTGTAATCCATTAAGCATATCCTCAAATAACCGAACCCAAAATTGTTACCTATGTAACAAGATCATCACTCCCATTGAGAATACCATAAGACCAAAAACCATAATTTGTTTTATGTTTGAACTGGACCTCAAGTATTTCCTGTTTCACACACCAATTCCGCCAAAATCATATATATTCCAGATCATACCTTAGGCACTAGAACCCAAACATTACCCAGATATTATGGCTATAATTCCAAAACTTAGATTCCTCAAGACTCAAACATCCTTCCATAACATATACTCTTGAATCTATTCCCCAAGCCATACTAACATGAACATCAAAGTTTCTTCGTCAAAGAATTTAAAACATCACTATATCTCTCATCAGATGATTAGCTAACTAGCATTTGTTTTGCAATTCCCGAGATCACCTCAAAATCAAACCTCAATGTAAACATACTTCTGACATCCTCATCCAGCACATGAACTATAACCTCAACAAAGATTCGTGATCAAAATCTTTTTATTACAATCACCATTAATAGCTCAAATCTCAACAAGGTTAATTACCACAAGTATCATTAAAAGATTTTTCCCAAGTATACCATTAGATCAACCTCAAATTAATTTCAAAAGTTATCAGCTCGAACTCCGAACAAGATTTAATCCATATGATAATTCACAAGTAAAACGAAAATCCCCAAGCTTAGGTATCCAGACCACAAATAACATAGACACCAAGATCACAAAGGTCATATCCACCCACAATAAACATGATCACTAAGATCACAAGAATCATATCTATAAGAATCACGTCAGATCATCACTTGATAGATGCAACATCCAAATCTGACCGATGGTTCTTACTTGTATTGGCCAGTTCCACACAGACAAGAAACATAAACAAAGAATCAAGAGTCTACACCGACTCTAATAGATCAGTGGATACCACAAAATAAACTTTGTTATAGCCTAAGCTGTAAGGGCAAACATGTCATTCAAAAAAAATACCGGGTTGCTCCGAATCTCAGCAGGTGCGTGTCCTCCACCAGATCCATACAAAATCTCACTACATGAATTCATAAGACAATGCAGCAACCGACTCAAAAAGGAGCAGACTCATGCACTTAAGAGCACAAAACATATCACATCCCAAAAGAATCTACAGCTTGCTCCGCTACCAACTGAAACGCCCGTATCCCAAATTGACCAAATTATTTAATTATAATATATGAAATGACCAAATTGTCCTTTCTACCTGGATACGATACAAACAACATAATCAATGGACAATAAATTAAATAACAACAAATATGTAGCGGAAGACAAAACATATAAAAAGTGTATGCAGTGAACTCTATGGATCCGACCCGAGGAAAACACTGCCACCAGCTGATATGCACTCCTGATCATCGATCAGTTAACCTGTATAAAGACTGTGAGGGGGTGAGACCAACCACCGTCTCACCGCAAACAAATAAACCATAGTATACGACTACAAGTCAACCACAAATACACCGGCATCAAGCAATAGCAACCACAGTGCACAACTCAAAATCATCATCAGACTTTAAACCCACACTTGTCTTCAATCATCTTGTTATAGTTATACTTTATCGTTTTAGAGTTTTAACATTTTATTAGGGCCCTCTACTGTGTGCGTCGAGCTCGGTCCCGTCTCATGAGACAACCAGGGCATAAGCCCAATATAATCATGGCAAGGCCCAATACAATCAGTGTGAGAGAGAGATAGACAGAGAGAAAGAGGGAGGTAGAGAGGGGGAGATAGAGAGGGGGAGGTAGAACCGGTCATCACAGACCCATATGCTAAACCGCATATACCATGCTATCCCGCATGAAATCCCGAGGGGTATCACTTCCCGCTCGAACCAACCGGTCAACAACCCCACAGTAGAATTATTATTATTATTGTAGTTCGTTAATCTTAATTATGCTTAAAGAGTTGTGCCATACATTATGATCAAACAGGGTTGTGTGGATTTCATATCTTATTCTCAAGTCCGGGCCTCCAGCCCTCTAATCACCACACAAACCACAACGTCATGTCACATGTTATATCTCATAACCAACAAACTCATGCTCAACTGGCATATCATATCAAACAGGCACGCAATACACATAATCAGACATACTGCATCAAGGTATCATCATTAAGATATAAACGCAAACAAGAACATCAAAACAGCAAGCATATATGCATATAGCATTCAATACCAACCAAGTATTACCACTTCTTGTTCCAAGTTTATTAACCGAGGATTGTAGGCTATAATGCATATAAAGGTTTATAAGTCCTCACCTCGGCCATATTAATTGCCTCGGAAGCCGAAGCCTCAACCCGCCTCAACATTCCTATGTCCATAACGTCCTACGAACATATACATCATATAAGATGTTTATTCATAACAAACAAATAAAATGCATGCTAATGATATAATACCGAGTTTAACCCGCATCTCTAAGCCTGTTACTAAAAGACTAGGGTCTAAGCCCAAACAATTCCTCAATTTCCAGAATCACTTATGTAACTTAAATCCATATTATAGTTGATTGGCCTAAACCCATATAAACTTAATCAAAACTTATCAAGCCTAAAGCCCATTTCAAATACAAGCCATTGGGCCTAAAGCCCACCCCATTAGTCATTGGGCCTAAAAGCCTATATAAAATTAATACGACATTAATTGGCCTAATCCCGGCCCATCCTCATATTCACATTAACCAAACTCCCGAGCCCAGACATATTTCGGCCTAAAGATACTATGTGCATCGGACATATACCGGCCACGCCACTCAACTCTCCAAGCTCGGTATCCACTATATCCTTCTCATTTTAATACAATGATTAAATGTAATTACACTACATGTCATGTACAAAATCAAATAATGGCCAACACAGGGATTTCCCATGTAATGCTGACAAAGAATTCTACCGTGCCCGAGCTTCGCCGGAAAAATACTCAAGTCACCGGATACCGGTCAGACCCGACAGAACAATACCTCCTCTGCCGAAAAGTCCACAACAACCATCGAACTACTACCTGGAACACCCACATCAAAACTGCCAATTACGAATAACATCAACCAGCAATCAACTTAACAAAACCACACCCACTGTGCATCCAAACAGACAGAAGGAAAGGAAGGTTGCCGGAACGCTTACCAGAAATGGGTCCCAGGACAACTACCAACACTAGAGAATCTCGGATCCTTGCTAACAGCAGCAAGCCGAACCCGCACCGGTAATCCCAGAGTTCGGCCACAGCAACCACCATGCACACACCGAGCTCACCACCGAACACCTTCCACTCGTCGCCGGCAACAAGGCATCAGACCCGACATCAACACATAGAAAAAAGAAAAAGAAGAGCCAAAGAGCAGGGACGGTTTCGAGGCTTACCCGTGCTCGGCAGCGGCATTGCGCCGTTCTTCGGGATCTGCACACACGGAGGCTCTCGCCCGAAGGTCCTCCCCTTCCGAACTGCAGCAGCGGCAACATTCTCATCTCGTCGGCGGCGACCTCGCTTGGTGAGCAGGGCGGCAGCGTGAGGAGAGGAGGTAGAAAGAGATGAAGGAGACGGCGGCGTCCTTGAATGGCAGGTCTCGGTAGTACGCCTCGACCGCCTCGTCTTCTCCGTCAACACCTCGAGGCGACTCGCCTCAACCTTCAAGCACGCACCCCTCTTCCAACTACCGATGCAGTCGACCCGCCGCCATAAGATGGCGGCTTTGTTGCGAAGGAGAAGAAAAGGGATGGTGGTGACGACGTGCGTGGGTGTGGAAAAGAAGAGAAAAGATTATGAGAAGGCGAGAGAGTGGAAAGAAGAAGGACTTGGGTGTGGCGCCGTCGGCGTGGAGAAGAGAAGGAATAAAAGAAAAGAGAAGAGAAAAGAAAGAAGGAAATGAAGGAATGGCCTAGGGTTTGGCCGGCCTAGACCAAAACGACGTCGTTTTGGTCTAAGGCGCGGTCAATTCCCCTGGTCAACGCGCGCATAGGATTAGGTTTTTATTATATTTTTTTTTTTTACTTTAATTCAAAACGACGTAGTTTTGAGTGAAACTACGATAAACTCCATATGTCACCCCGGAACTCTAATTCTTCCCAAACAACCCGAATAAGGATAAATTTCAAAAGTAAAAATAATATTTTCAAAGAGAATAAATTAATTATAACAATAATTTCTTAACCAAAGACTCCCGGAAATTCCGCAAGGGTAAAAATGGAAATTAAATACCGAAAACTTTGAAAATTCCGTAAAAAAATCAATTAATGAAAATCGGTGCGTTACATTGGGAGTATCAAATTCTCCACCACATGGCGCTTTGCAAATTTAGAAGTCATGGACGTTTGGTCACCATGATTGCAAAGAGGTTTGGTGTAAAGACATCTAAGTCTGCTAAGCTTCAACCGGTTGGGCCCCTCGACCGCAAAACCTTGTCCAACATGAGTATCAAAATTGGTCCAAATGGGAAGTATGAAGTCATTCGTGCTGGAGCTAGTGCTAAGGAGACCATGTTGGATGATCTAGGAACAAGGCTAAGCCTTTTGGAAACTGACATGGAAGATGTCTGGAGTGATAATGCTGATCTTAAGGAAGAGATGATAGCACAATTTCAGCTGGTTCTTTCTCGTTTCCCTTCTCAAGTATCCTCTGATGATGATTGAAGCCTTTTCAGATCTGATGCTTCTTAGAATTCATGCATTGCATCTTAGCTCTTCTACTTCATCTGACTTTTCTTTTCGGTTCTGTCTCTCGAATATTTTCTATCTTTTGGGATATTTTGGTTGAATATTTGGATATTGCTCTTTAAATGGTTATATCTGCATGATCTTTGCTCTATTCCTATGCTATATACTTCCTTTCTGTTGATGCCAAAAAGGGGAGAAATTGGTCGTGTGTTGATTGACTTATGCAGGAACATTGAAAATTGGTTATGGTTTCTGCGAGAAACCGAATTTGGGAAATGTGCATGTATTGCACATAATACATGTGTTTGATTATGCAGGCACTGATATGGCTGTTGTTAAAACCATACATATGTTTTATCATGCAGGAAGAGTGGTGTTGGAAATCTGGTTTTATCAAAAACCACACTTATGGTTTTTGCCAAAAACCCAAAAGTTATGATAATGAATACTGCGCGACTTCGTATTCTTTTGTGCAAAATGACAAAAATTAAGGGGGAGTTTTATGATTCGTTGTTGAATGCCAATATACACATTCACAAGGAATGATTCACATATTTTACAAACTTATTCTTGTTGAATTACAAAATGGTTTTAAAAAGGGGGAGCAACAACACAGGAGGAGGTTCGAGAAAAGTTTGTGACTATCTTTTGAACCCTTGTTCCACATAAAATCAATACAAATTTGTCATCATCAAAACGGGGGAGATTGTCAACCAAAAATTAGGGTTAATCACCTCCTATTGCTAAACTGTGATTAACCATGATGATTATCTAGTTTTGATGACTAACAAATTACAAGTGTATTGCTAGCTTTGCTTGTCTTGATTTTCACTTGTAGGAAAATTATGGTTTTTACCGATACCATATCTTGGAATGATTGTTGGTACAGTTGGTACCCAACTTTTTTACGTTGGGTCAATCGTGTACCTAAAACTTTTCTCGAGACATTTATGTACCGGGAGTTTTAGTGGTCAGGTCAGTCATGGGTCTCGGGCGGGGCATATACTGACGTGGATGCTGCCCCAAAATTGGGTAGCTGCCCGTTCCTTAAAACGACGTCGTATCACCACAATACGGCGTCGTTTTATCGTCCACATGGCAAGCATGGGTCCAAACCCACTATCCCAGCGGCAACCAACCCAGTTTTCACCCGATTGAAGAGGTTCAACCAAAGAATTAATTGAGCCGAAACATCCCCTCAAGTATCAATTATAAAATTTAAATCAAAGTTTTTTATTACCCTGCAAAATTAAATAAAAATTACTAATTATAAAACTTAAATCAAAAATTTTATTACCCTACTAAATTAAATAAAAAAGTACATATTAACCACGAAGGTCTAAATTATAATCCATAACTATTTTTTTTCAAAAGCCTACCGCATTTAAATTTTAAAATAATTTTATTAACCATGGTAATTATAATAAGATAAAAGATTGACATACTAATCCTACTTTTATTCCTAAATCTCTTATTCAAAATTCTAACTAAACAAATTACCAAAAAAGTAAAAAAAAAAAATCTACTCAACAAAAATTAATTTTCTTTCAAAAAAAATTAAAAAAATATTCTAGTCAATAAAAAATTATTTTTATTTTTCAAAAAATTCCAATTTGTTTATAAAAAATAATTTTACTTCACAAAAAATTATTTTTATTTTATAAAAAAGTAAAGAAAAGTTTATTCAATTTTTTTTACAGAAAAGCACAAAAGAAGTCTACTTAACAAAAAAATCTTTTTTACAAAAATAGAAAAAAGTATTCTACTCAACAAAAAAAATTAAAAAAAGTACAAAAAAGTATTCTACTCAACAAATAATTATTTTTCTTTTACAAAAAAATTTTACTCGAAATTTATTTTTTACAGAAATGGAAAAAAATTATTCTACTCAATGAAAGAATAATTTTCTTTTAAAAAAATACAAAAAAGTATTCTACTCAACAAAAAATTATTTCCTTTACAAAAAAGTAAAAAGGGTTTACTCAAAATTTCTTTTTTATAAAAAAGGAAAAAAAATCTACATAAAAGAAAATACAATAAAAACAAAAAATAATTATACTCAAACAAAAAATTATTTTTTAATATAATATTATTTTCCTTTCTTTTTTTCTCTTTAGTTCTTATTCACCCAAGTTTTCTTTTTATTTTCTTCCTTTCTTCTTTTCTTTTCTCTTTTCTTCTCCTTCACCAATTTTTCTTTCATTTTTTACCTTTCTTCCTTTCTTCTTCTCTTTTTTTCTGCAACCTTCATACTCTCTTCCCTCACCAAACACTCACAGCCACCACTAATTGAAGTCGCCGCTGCCGCCTTCATGCCGTTGCTCCGGTAGCCACCGCCTATCACATGGTCTGGCGAGGGGTTAGATGGATGCGAGAAGACTGAGGCCCATCTCATATCTCTGTGTGTCCCCATCTTCTTCTCCCTCTCTCTCTCTTCATTTCCTTCCCTTACCCACTATCACCACCACCACCAGCACCAATCAGCTCCGCCACCAACACCACCACCAATCAGCACCGCTTCCTCACTGTACGCGCCGCCCAAGGCAAATTTGAGAGGAAAAAACCCCACCTCAACATCAACACAATCGGTTTAAGTTATCCCTTAATCAATTTAATAAAAAGTATAAATGGGGTTTTTTATGGGCATTACGTGAGTTTGTTTGCAAGAAAGAAAGCATGCTTCATCCTCCAGCGCCTGATGTGGGTTTTTGAATAATGGATTTAGGGGTGAGGGGCATGGGTGGTTGGTGGTTGGTGGTTTGGTGTGGTGATGGTGGTGGTGGTGGTTGCGTGGTTGGTGTTGTTATTGGTCTTGGTGGTGATAGTGGTGGTCTTGGTGGTGGTGGAGGAGATGGTGGTGGTGGTTCGTAGGGGTTGTGCTTTTCTTGTTTTTTTTTTTAATTGTTAAAATTATCCTTTTGTAATTATCACTTATTTCTGTTTTTATGATAAACATTATGTTCTGTAAAAATTAATAAAAACCCTTTCATTTTTTGGGTAGGGTTGAACCTCTACCGGGTAAAACCGAGCAGGAAACTGGGTTAATGATTGGGACAGTAGTGAGGCCCACGTTTTTGCCGTGTGGACATGAAACGACGTTGTATTGTAGTAATACGACATCATTTTGGGCAACGGGCAGCATCCTAATTTTGGGCAGCTTCCACGTCAGCACATGCCCCGCCCGAGACCCATGACTGACTTGCCCACTAAAACTCCAAGTACATAAATGTCTCGAGAAAAATTGTAGGTACACGATTGACCCAACCTAAGAAACTCGGGTACCGATTGTACCAAAAACCCTATCTTGGACACACGACATATGGGTTTTATCAATACCATATCTTAAATATGTGACATATGGTCTTTACCGATACCATATCTGCGGAGCTGTCACTTTCAACCTTTTGTGCAAGTTGCATGTGGTCCTGCAAGCAATTAAATTCAACTTCCAGCCGTTTGAATTGAAGAACAAGTAATAGGGGAGACTTTATGGAAGTGCAGATGATGTTCCCACCTAACTCCCACTTAACTCTAGAAGATGGTCCAAACGTTCCAGATTTGGTAATTCTTTGCTACCAAGGAGTTGACATGGATAATGGCACCAGACTGAAGCTTTAAAGAACTGAAGTCAACTGGAGTACAAGGAGCCGTTGTAGGAGCTTATCCCCCACACTCAGATCCTATAAAGAGGGACGTTTACACCTCTGGAAGATTATCCCAGCTAGTACGCATAATCTGAGTGTATACTTGTGCTTAAAAGATTTGGTATTTGATCTGGTTTTTCTGCTTATAGTGCGAAACTGTTTCAAAGGACAATTTGTAAGCAAGGCTTGGTTTAGTTTTGCTGGGTACTCAAGTCTAGGATTAGATTTGAGGGTAGGTTCAAGCTTAGCCTGTGAAAAGCTTGTGTAGGTTAGAGCTTAGCCAGTGAAAAGCTTGTAAAGGTTTGAGCTTAGCCTAGAAAAGCTTGTGTTTGTAAAGGTTAAGGTTGATCCTGCAAAAATTTAATCATAGTGAGTGTTTTTCAAATCCTAAAGGAAGGAACCTTTAGGTAGTGGAGTACCTGGTGAGGGGGAACCACTCTAAATCTTTGTGTTCACTTTCTCTACTCTTTCTCTACTTGCTTTCTTGCTCTACATACTCGGTAAGTGTTTCAAAGATTTGGTATCACAAAAGCCAATTCTTTCTGCAAAGATTTGGTAATGGCAGAAACCAAATCTCATTGTCCAGAAAAAGTTTTTAAGCCTAATTCACCTTCCTCTTAGGCACTTTTGGGCCTTCACCCTTTAGGTAGTGGAGGTACCTGGTAAGGGGGAACCACTCTAAATATCTTTTGTTAGCTTTCCCTTCCTCTCTTTAGTTGTATCCTTACATTAAAACACTCACCAAGCTTTACCCAGATCTAGTTCTTACAAAAACCAGATCTTCACTGTTTGAAAAAGTTTAAAGTGTAATTCACCCCTCCCCTCTTAGGCACTTTTGGGCCTACAACATATGCTCCTCCTCTTCTACATTTGCATCTCCAGCTTCATCAATTGGTCCATCATCTCCATCTTTAGATGCAACTTCATCATCATAATTATGGTCATCACCTGGGAGTGTGTCTTGCTCTCCACCCACATTTAACTCAGATGCTTCATTCTCCTCACCACCTTATACACTACCTCAACATCAGCCAACTCTCTGTCCTCTCTATTAATGCGTAATATACTGTCAGTTATATCACCTCCATTAATGCCTCCGCAACTCTCACTCCAAACCCTATTAAGTCCCCGGCTACTCTCACCTACCTCAAGACCAGTTCCATCTCTATTAATGCCTTAGCTACTCTCACCATTCTCATTCCCACTATTATTAATTCCCTGCATCCTCTCACCTATCTCAACTCCAACTCTATTAAATGCTTGGCTTAGGATAACCACATAATCTACCTCATCATTCAAGCAACTCGTAGGAAGTGGTATATTTAATCTTCTCACCATATTTCTAGGGTTACCTAGCGAGGAAGATGTTCCAACGACGATTTATGAAGATAATGCTAGCTGTATTGCCCAATTGAAGGGAGGATACATCAAGAATCATTCAAGTGACATCTGGCAGATTTATTTACAAAATCAGTTCCTACTACAACTTTTGAAGAATTGATAAAGAGGATTGGTTTATGGAGGATTCGAGATATCAAGGGATGCCAAAATCAGAGGGAGTAGAATACGCACTGCACTCTTTTTTCCTTCACCAAGTTTTTATCCCACTGGGTTTTTCTTGGAAAGGTTTTTAACGAGGCAGTACTTCCTAAGCGTATTCTATCAAAGGTGTAATGACATTCAAAGGGGAGTGTTATAAATAAATTGTGGTGAATGTCATTGTTACCATCCAGTAAAACTCATTTTTACCATACCCGAATTTACCCCTGGTAAATACTTTATCCATACACCAAACTTCTACTTGGAATTATCTCTTTGGCTAATTACCCTACATAATTCTATTTGTTCTAATCCTAATATCATCTTTCTTTACCTAACATCCCTTTGATTTTATCCTTTCAAATTAATCGTACTTATTTGTTTTTATCCTCCCATTTCCAACTATAAATACCCCTTCATTCCTTCACTTTCATACACTTACAACCCACCGTAAACTTCACTTTCTTCTCATTCCACACACTTCTCTTCCAATCTCCCTCCATCTAAATTTATTATTCTCTTCTACATATTATTATCAAAAGTGTATTATTATTACCAAAATTATATTATTACATTGATCAAGTTTGATCAAATTTGTATTACTCCACTAAATAGTGAAATTCTCCTCCAATTTTATAACAGAATGGTTGTTTTTTTTTTTCTTTATGGAAATCTCTTCATTATGCCTTATCTTACTAAGCCGTTACTTTTGGCCAAAAAAAAAAAAACTAAGCCGTTACTTACTTAACTGGCAAGTACATAAAACCAGATCCACAATATGTTGCCTAAAAGGCAAAAAAAAGGCAATAACCCAAAGTTGCTTTACGTGTTTTTAATTTATAAAACATTTTTTAAAAAAAATAATAAAATCAAACGTTCCTTAGGCGAGAAGTTCTTTTTCCCAAAGAGTCTTTATAAACTCTGCTTCTTAGTTATTATCTACACAGCTAAACAGAAACTAAGCATAGAAGAACAACAAAATAACAGCAGCAGCAGCAGCAGAAGCAGAGGAAAAGAAAATAGAAAATGGACGCAACACAAGAATTGCCAGAAGAGTGCCTAAGCCTTATAATCTCACTAACATCACCCAGAGACGCGTGCACATCATCGCTTGTCTCCCATTCTTTCCAATCCGCCGCCGATTCCGACGCTGTCTGGGACCGGTTCCTGCCGTCAGATTGTCTCCAGATCATTTCCGACCAGGCCGAAGATGTCTCCTCGTTGCAGCAGGAGTTGTCTTCCTTGTCCAAAAAACAAATCTTTGCCCGTCTCTGTCGAAACCCACTCCTCCTCAACGATAAAACCCTGGTAAGCTTTAAGCTAATTAACCACGCACCTGCTTTTTTATCTGTTTGTGCTTTCTTTTTCTATTCATTAGTTGTTGCTTTTAAAATAAAATTCGAATAGAGTTTATAGACTTTTGAGACAAAAAAAGAGTTCAGATTTGTGAAGTAATCTGTATAGTTTTTGTTTCTGTATCAAAATTAACCACCTCAATGGTTTGAGGTGAATGCCTTACTATAAACAGAAAATGGATCATTGTATTTGTACCCCCATTCGATTAGTAATAGTACGTGATAACTGTCGGTGAACCTAAAAGCACCAAATTTCTAACTGCTTTTAGCTGTTATCAATGATATTCTGTTTGATTTTTTTCTTTCTTTCTTTCAAAATCAGTGCTTTTCACTGGATAAAGAGAGTGGGAAAAAGCGGTACATAATTGGGGCAAGAGGGCTTTCAATAACATGGGGAAGTACGCCTGATTATTGGGTCTGGGCTACTCTGTCAGAGTCAAGGTTTGATTCCTCATCCTGCACTAGACTTCTCTGTCTCATTTCTTTCGCGATGAACTTCGGCTAATGAGAAACCAAAATGAATGAATTCAGTTATTCTATACGGCTATGCAAATCTTTCTTGAACCAGTTTGGTATAAGGCATTATTGATCGTTATTGAGTGTTGCTTGCATGATGATGATATGTTTAACAGATTCACAGAAGTGGCTCAGCTTGAGTACGTCTGGTGGTTCGAGGTCAAAGGCAAGTTCGAGAGTAAAATGTTGTCCCCCAATACTTCCTATGCAGCTTACCTTCTGTTCAAGTTTGAGGATGACTACTCCACCGGATTCGACAAGGCAGTGGAGGCAAGCATCAACTTTGAAGGAACCGAGAGACAGAAGCGGCGTGTGTTCTTGCAGTGTCCTTGCGGTGATAAGTCTGATACACCTAGGGACAGAGGAGATGGGTGGATGGAGATTGAGATGGGGAAGATCTTCATAGTAAACGGAGATAATGGGAGTGTGGATTTTTCTCTGCAGGAATTGGGTGGTTATATTAAGGCTGGTCTCTTTATTGAGGGAATTGAGTTTCGGCCTGCACAAGGTTAGGTAATTCCCCTGCCTGCCTGCCTGTATAGAGGCAATTTTTGGATGGGTAAGGGATGAGATCATATGGCAAATTTGTCCTAATCCCCCACTATATTTCAGTTCCTCCAATTTGGAGAGAGAGAGAAGAGAAAAATTGCTAACGATAGTCATCAGTGGCCACTGTCCTCTGGGTGTTCCTGTTTTCCGGGAAGTTCCAGCTGGTTGTATTACAGGATCTTTATAGTTCTACTTCTAATCGTTCATCCTTTAATGTGGTGTAATAATTAGATGTTTCTCATTCACTTTCAGAAAGAAAAAAAAAAAAAACCTAACCACTAAAAGTGGAATTCATTGCTTCTGTCTACTTCGTAAGTGTGCTATGGTAAGACTTCTCTTGCTTTTACTTCTTTTTTTGTTACTTTTTCTCCTTTACCCTATCAGCATTGTCTCCTCTCTTTGTGCCCTTTCCGCTATCAATATTATGTGACACATGTTCCATGAAGATCAGAGCGCCAAAATTATTAGATTGAACAGCTGAATGAAAATATTTGCAACGGAAAGACGAAGAATTTTTTTTTTTTCCCACGGCAAAAGCTACAACTTGAACATTAGAAAGCTAAACACAACATAAGGAACCTATATTCCAAAAGCTTAAACACAACATATATTCCCCAAATGGTGTTGAGATCTTGAAGTTGATTGAAAAGAATAGACTAATCCCGGGTTAATTACATTTGGACCCCCTGAATACAGGTTTATTTTTTAATCGGTGCTCGAACTTTTTTTTTTCAGCAATTCATCACCTGAACTCCTAATTTCGTGCCAATCGGTGCTTCCGTCCGTGTGCCCAAGGGTTCCGTCACTTGCACAAACGGAAATCACGGATTGGCGACATGTGTTTTAATCCTGGCCGCCCATTTTTTCCATTAAATTTATTTCCACATAAAATTCAATAAAATTCAAACAAAAAATAAAAAAAAAGATAAAGAAATTTAATATTTGACAAAAAAAATTGCTTCACTTCTTTTTTTTTTCTTTTTTTTTCTCCTCCTTCCTACTACTTTTTTTTCTTGTCTTTTTTTTCTTCCTTTTTTCTTTTTTCTTTTTCTCCTACCTCCTCCTCGCTGCCCATTTTTTTCTCCTCTTCTTTTTTTCTCTTTTCTTTTTCTTCTTCCTCCCCCATGCTCTTCGCTCCTCCTCCTCCTCGCCGCCCATACCTCATCACCACCACTGCCGGACTGCCACCCTCCACCATCATCAAACACCACATCATAGCCATCAAACACCATAGTCCCCCACTACTTACAACCCAGAGACACACCGATTCAACGACCAGAAAATTTTGTTACAACCCAGAGACATCGAGTTCAAAAACACAGAACCTATAACCACCGAAAAAATGAATTATCAGTAACCGGCAAATTATCGGAAGCACGATCCTCACTGCCCGAAAACACCAACAACACACACCACTGCCGGGAACGATCCCGACTAGCCAGAACCCAGATCCGGCACTGACATCACCAACAACACCAAACGCAGCTGACCCATCCACCGCACAGACCAACAACACCAACCCGAACACCCCAGCTCGCCACCATCACAAAACCACCATCAACAGAGCCGAACAGCAAGCACAGAACCCCAATCGATTATCCCCAACACACACAACAACCAATAACAACCCGAAAGCAACACCACACATCGGACCCGACAACAGGAGGGCGGCGATCCTTCAATGGCGACAAGCGTGAGAGGAGAAAGAAGATGGTGGGCTGCGGCGACGGTTGGGGCGGTGGGTTTCGTGACTCGCTGCTCCCACTCTCGATCCGATCTCCCTCAAGCAGTGGTTCGTGGAGCTAGCGAGTTCGGCGCTCGTCGCTGGTCCAACCTCCTGGCGGTGCGCGTGTCGTCGGCTTCGCCAAATCGAACGCGAGTGGCGGCCAGGCAGTGTACTCCGTCCCCGGAAGTTTGTGGAGGCGGTGTCAAGCTTCGATCTCCGGCGCTCGGATCTGCTCTTCTCCCATGGCGGCGCCCTTTGTGGTTGCTGCTCCTCCCTCCTCCAGCGACGACGGAAGCTGCCGTGGGAGCTAGCGGCGGTGGGATTTTTTTTTTTTTCTTCGCTCTTTCTCTATGAGAAAGATGAAGAGATTTTTTTTTGATGATAGAGATGAAGAGAAATTTAAGCTGCCGGAAATTGTATTTTCTTTTTATGTATTTTTTAAGTGTGTGTTTAGAGTGGAGTAAATGTGATTGATTATTAAAACAAAGGAATAAATCTGTGGTCTAATTAGTAAATGTGGCCCAAAATTATTTTTTTTCTATATAATTTTTTTCTATTTTCTTTTATGTAAAATTTGTTTTTCATTCTTTCTCAAAAAAAAAATTAAAACATCATAACAAAAAAAAATTTTTAATATAAAGATTTTATTTTTTATTCTTTCATAAAAAAATAAAAAAATAATTTTATAAAGAAAGGTTATTAAAGAAATCTTTTTTCTTTTATGTAAAAATTTTCTTTTTCATTATTTTGTCAAAAATAAGAAAGGAATTTTACAAAAAAAGATGGCCAAAGAAACTTTTTTTTCTTTTCTCTTTTATATTTTTATTTTCATTATTTTTCAAAAATTAAAAATAGAATTTAAAAAAATTGACGAAGAAACTTATTCCTCAGTTTTTCTAAAAAAAAATTTTTTGAACGGGTACGATGATGCCACGTGGCATGCATCCAATGTGCTGTGTTAGTCCACCAAACGGAATTACACGTAATTGGACGAAAGCACCTAATTGCATCAAATTAGGAGTTTAGGTGGTGAATTGATGAAAAAAAAACTCGAGCACCGATTGAAAAATGAACCTGAATTCAGTAGGTCCAAACGTAATTAACCCGACTAATCACTCGTTTCATCTCTGTATTGCCTTCGATTTTGGAATTCATCCTTGTGGTCAAAGTAATTATTTTTCATCTCTTCGTCCAATGCCCTCTTTCATATTTTAGTCTTAGTCCCTGAAATCTAGCGGATTTTGCTGACATGGCAATTTTTCCTATGACACATCAACAAAATAGGCTCTACTTGTCAGAACCAATCACACCCACCGGACCCGTTCTTTCACCTGGGTCACTTGCAAACCGATTGTCCATGGCTCAAAAATACACCTCCACTCGCCTGATTAAACACACAAAAATGAAATTTTGGGTCCCTACTAGGGATTTTCATTGTTGTACCTAATTTTATGATATTTTATATTTGTGTTCTTTATTAAATTCATTAATGGAGTCCATTAATTTGGTTAAAAAAATAATTGTATTCCCATTCTCTGAAATTACGGTTAACATATACCCCTAATTTAATGATTTTATTTCTCTTTCCTTTATTAAATTCATTAATTGAAACGCCCCGACCCGTATTTACCGTACACAGTAAATACGTGCCGGAACTTTGATGACCCAACCAATCCAAGCCCAGCATACAGTGTATACAACAGATACTCGGGCTCAACAGCCCAAAAATAAAAACAACAACAACATCATAACCGGCCCAATGGCCCAACAATAGCAATATAATGCACAGCGGAAGACTTAATAACTCACAAAGACACTGTATGCGACACTGATGCAAACTATGGATCCGAGTCCTGTCCAAGGGATAACGCCGCAGCCTGTCTGGAATGCATCAAACCTGAACCACAAATAACTCATCCTACGGGATGAAAGCCCGCAGGTGAGGGGTGAGTCCGAAGTGCTCACCAACCAAGGATAAAAAGAGATATGCAGGCAACTATAATACTTCAAAGAAGAAATACAGACAATAGTCACAACCATACCAAAGACAATACTGTACAAGACAGACCAAACCCAAAGACTCGACCCAAACGTACCAAGGACTTTATTACTATTCCAATTTTATCTTTCTGGCCCCGTCACGGATAAGCTAAGGTCGTACCAGGCTATCAACCTGTTTATGGTGCCAGATAAAAAAGAACCCGGGATCAACATCCCAATATCAAATCTCAGGGATCAACATCCCAATAACAATCGCAGGGATAAACATCCCAATCACAATCTCAGGGATCAACATCCCAATCACAACCTCAGGGATCAACATCCCAATAACAATCTCAGGGATCAACATCCCAACAACAATCTCAGGGATCAACATCCCAATCAAACCGGCATCAACATGCCCATCACAAGTAACCCAGATCATGGCCACCACAAAACAGTCTCAAACCATCCGGTCGTACCTCTACTTACCACGTGATAATTATCTCATCATCATCCAAAAACCAAATCTCAAATCAACTTCCAATTTCTATTTTCTTTTTCCCAATTTTCCATATCACAGTTTATTCCGACAATCTAGTCACAACACAGTCTATCGACAACAAAAACAATATCCAAATCAGTCAAACAATTATCCAACTTCCTATTAACTCAAATTATACAACAGACCAATTCATCTATAGTTCATAGCATCAATCATTCACAACCCAACATCAATCACAACACAGTATCTAAGAAACCATTAACAGTCAACATAGCAGTTCAAACAAGCAAATCAACATCATAGCAACAACAACAACAATCACCATAACAGCCAAATAACCAACACAATTCCATATTATCGAATATCCAACAACAATACACATAACACCAATTATTCAAAATTAACAGTTCATCACAATATCCACACGACCAATAACACAGCCCAACAACAGCAACATCAATAACCATAACAGTCAAATAAACAACAATGACTCTCTCAGCAGTTAAATCAATAACAAAACACACAAAATATATAGGCACATATTGAAGGGAATCCATCCTCACCTTAGCCGATTACTCAACTCCGGAAACAATGACCGGTCCCAAGCCGGCTCCTCGGGGAACTGCCCGATATCAAACCTATACAACAGAACAATATACTCACATAAATGCACAATAATCGGTATGCTATGATTCCAATACTGCGAAATAAACCCATCCCGGTTCATATACTTTATTATCATCTTTTACCGAAAATATTATACCGTACGTATATCCGAATATAATTTTGGTACCATACTTTAATTAAAACTCTTCTTTAATTAATTTTTTTTAATAGATTAATTATACTTTTGTCTTCCAAAATAATAGCAATATAGTTTTCCTAGAAATTATATCATATATATGTATTTTTCCCGAAATTATTTCCATAAGATATACTTCTTGCCAAAATTTAATTACTAAATATTATTATTTATTTTTCAAAAAGGTATTATTATATATACTTAGTGAAATATTTATCAGAATATACGATACCATATTTATTTCGAACATTTTCATAGTATGTATACCCCTTTTCCAGAATTATTTACTCTTATAATAATTTTTTTCAAAGGAAATCATATTATAATTACATTTTCTCAAAATTATATTAGTGTTATCATTTTTTTTTCCAGTAAAACATGTTCATATATTTCATATTTATATTTTCCAAGAATGCTATAACTCACACTCACCATTTTATTATTAATATATCCATAACATATTTACCTTAATTTATAATAATATGTCAAGATCATTATTTCACTTAAAATCATATAACATATATTTATTTTTTTCTAGGAAATATACTCATATAATTTTATATTTATTTTTCCAAGAAAAATATGATTTATGTAAACTATATTTATTATTTATTATTTATTATTATTATTATTTATATTTTTTTAATTAAAACCGGACTGGGCTGAATTAAATGAAACAGACCAAGCCCAAAGGTCTCAACCTAAACCCACTAGTGCCAGGCCCACGATTCCAAGACATCAGGCCCAAGTCCGAGCCCATTTCCTTGGATCCAGCAGGCCACAACCCACTGTGGATTCGGGCCAACCCGTGCCAACCGGGTTACCATCAACCCGAGCTCACCTCGGCAGTGGCGACGACGAACAGGCACGGCGAGACGAGGTGAAGGGAGGTGCAGGTGGGCGGCGCTGGGCTGCTGTGTTGGCGACGCGACGGTGGCTCGTGCGACGCGAGCAAAGGGGAGGCGGATCCGAGTCGGGTCTTCTTCGTCCAAGGACGGTGGCGGCGTCTTGCAGCGGCGACAGGGGCGGCTCGGCGAGGTGTGTCTCCACTGCCCCTCTTTGGCTCGGTGGCTCACGATGTCGCCGGCGTCGAGTGAGGCGACTGAGCGAGGCGGCGTGGCAAGGAGGAGTGGCGAGATGGCGATGACTCGGGCGTCCTGCTGGTGATGGCGATGAAGCACGGGGACGCGACGGTCTGCAGCAACAGCGAGCGAAGCAGGCTCGACAAGGGGTGGCGGCGCGCGTCTGGGTGCAGCAGCAGGTCAGCGAGGCACTAGTGGCGGCGGTGTCAGGCAGTTCGTGAGTAAAGGAGAAGGGTAAGGAAAAAGATAGGGTGATGGGTACCCCAAAACGGCGGTGTTTGGGGGCTGGTGTTTGTGTGTGGTGGTGTTTGTGTTTTTTTTTTTTTGTTTCTGAATGAGGAGTTGTGCAGGCAGGGAAGGGACGAGAAGACTGATTTTTGTTTTGGGCAGGTAGCAAGCAGGAAAAAGCAGGTCACGAGCAGCACAGGTAAGTCACAGGCTGTGCAGTGGAAGGCGGCTGCGTGACTCAATCACGCAGTCGTGTCCCGACCGGACCAGAAAATAACTGTAATACCCCTTTGTTATTTTCCGGTGCGATTTTTCCGAAAATTCTGGGACCCGAAAAATACCAACTTAGGCCCGAAAAATCCACGGAAAAATCTCGAGCGCGGGAAAAGCCTCGGTTTCGAAAAACGAAGCTCGATTTACCTTGAATTAATTATCCAAGATTAATTCATTCGGTAAATCGCAGTAAAAAAACTTTTACACTCCCGGTAAAAATCCAAATTTTTACCCGGGCTGTTACATTCTACCCACCTTAAAAAGAATTTCGTCCTCGAAATTCCGTTTTATCTGTGGGTCCTACCACGATAAGCTTCTGGCACACTCTGCCAGGTGTCCAAACTCAACATGAGATACCGCTTATACCCTTAAGCGACATCTCATCCTCTATAAAAACTCACACACAGTCATGGACTCTCCACTAAGATCAAGAACCACCTCAGACTCCGAGAAAAACAGCTACATCGGTGGTACTGCTTTCCCCGACAAGCTCCGACGAAGAACCTCCCAAGAAGTGGTTCAAGACGAACATCGTCGGCCTGAAGGAACACATGGTCGTCTCCAGCAGACGACGAAAGAAGCGTGCTGGTAAAGAAGCTGAGGATAAGAAGGGCAAGGCAACTGCTGAAAGCAACACTCCGCAGCAGACACTGACGCAGCTGAACGTCTCACTGAAGAAGATCAGCTCAGCGGTGATGCAGATAGAACTGGCGTGCGCGGAACTCTTTCCTCACATGAAAAACGTCCAAAAACTTGTAAAAGACTTAGAGAAGCATGTAACTCAATAGAGTACTTCTTCTCCGTTGTAAAACTGTTATGAATAAGTAAAATAAGTTTTCTTTTTAAAACAAAATTCTTATGTTACGAAATCTCTTGTTTAACAGAAAATCAAAGCATCTCAAAGCAGATTAAAAATCAACAATAAGAATATAAATCAAACATAAAGAAATTAAAAATAAAACTCGTTTAACAAAATCAAAACATAAAGAAACTAAAACAAAAACATGTTTTCATGCTCGGTGCTCTAGATCGATCGTAACCATCCTCGATCCCGAGAAACGTGACATACGGAGCTAACGATGACGTCGGTTTCCCTCGGAGGAAACGATTCCCACTTGTCCACAAATTCCGCATGAGCCAAAAACGTCTGTCAAGTCTCGTATCCCTCCATGATGTCCAAACAGGTGTAAGCTTGTCGCACATGCGCTCTACTCGAGGTATGGCCCCATCAGTCTAGCCTCAACGATCACGGATGCATGTGATGAAAGATGCAGGAAAATATAGAAAAATCATGAAAAGGTAGCCAGGGCGTTAGAGAATCGCGAGATGGAAAAGAGCTGAAAAACACTGGCATTTGTAGCCTGAAAAACGTATAAAGTAACGAAGCAATAAATGAAGAAACGGAAAAATATTCAAAAAGCAAAATCTTGAAAATAAAAAACAATAATCACGCTCCTCATAAGAGTATAAAAGACGAAGCGGTGAGGTGTAAATCATCAAAAGCATTTGTGAGAGAGTTTGCAACACGTTTGAAAATTAAGCACAAAAACACGTTCAGAGAAACACAAAATCGCCAAGTCTGAATGCCTACTCCATCATCCGTCTTCTTCGTCGAAGCTGCCAACCTAGGCAGAAGAAACCGGCTGGCTTACAGCATGATCAACGAGCGTCCAGAGGAACTATCGAATGAGCTCGGCAGAATGCCCCGTCTGGTCTTCGTCGACGAACTCTACTCGTCCAGATTCTTCGTCACTCCCATGGAAGAGACGTTCTTCCAGGAGGACCAAGGCACTCTGAGGACCTCCTTCTACGGCTCGGCCAACTCCGTCATGTTTTTCATTTCTGAAAGACTTTAGGAGTTCAACCTAGAGTCCACTTGCCATTTCCTGGAGCAAGGTACCTACTACCAACTCTCGATGACTGCCCAGAGCATGCTCAGAGTAACTCGTCTACCTCCAACTTGGCCAAAGGCTCGACTTCTGGCGTGGAACTACAGAGGAGTCGCTAGGCATTCCCAGGAGTTCTCGCGTACCCTGAGGGACCTGAAGAATCAGTACAAGCCAAACATGGTGTAAGTTTCCGGACATGCAATTGACACTCAAAAGCAAGCAAAATATGCAGCGGAAAAACCGGAAACAACACAGGATCACATGTGAAGCATATAAACCGAATAACAATTTTTTCATACCTTATACGGTTAGGATCTTCCACCTAACTGCAGTGCCAGAATCAGCAAGAGCAAGACAAGGTATCCCGCCCCTCTACGGTATCCACACGAACCGTGATCAAGTCGGAATCGTCACACGATCTCCAACTTCAAGCTCTCCCGAACTGGTGTGCTAGCAACAGATTTCCGGGAGGATGAGTTTGTGGTGTTTCTCTTCTTTCTCGAAGAAGGTTATGCGTGTATGCTCTTTGAAGCTCTCAAGAACACTCTCAAGAACAAAACTCAGTGAATGGCATGAAGGAGAGGAAGTAATCAGATCACTCCAATCCACACATCAAAAGCTAATGGAGATAGTGGAGGTCATGGCCAACACATTGGCCCATTACCCACCACAATTATGCTATACATAATAATGTCTCCACTAAACCTTATCAACATACACAGCACCTAAAGTGGCTCAATAATGCTGACAATTAGTGAACCAACCAGCCTAAAGCGACCCTGGTCCAACCACGGTCCGACCGCGGTCCAACCACAAACCGGTCGAACCATAGTCCAACCACGGTTCAACCACCTGCTCGAATCAACGGTTCTATGTGTGTGACCCTGTAGGCACTTGTAACGTCCGTCAATAATTGTAAAAATCTCATTTTACAATTATAGGCAAAGAGCGGCGTCTAGCAACACATCATTGCTACCCGAACGACAAGAACAGTACTGATTCAAAATGCCTCGCAAACATGTCATCGTCCCTTCGTCCCATTATCAAGATTAAACTGAGACATGGAATATGTCAATCTCGTATATGTTTAATCTCGGTTTCTTTATCCTCGAGTTAACTGTGTAAAACGGATACCAATGATATCACCATATCATAATCCGAGCACGGCCGTGCATTTACAGTTCAACTCTATCAAGAAACCATCCGATAATATACCCGTTATATGGGTTGGACGAATCCCCTCTGGATCATACAAAACCCACTACACACTTATCATATACCCAATGATTACCCTTAAGTCCACCCAGTTACGGATGACTAGGAATAATATCAAAGTATATGACTCACATGTTGGGAACCTTGACGATCTCAGGTCTAAGGACAATACATATAAGAATCGCTAACGACAAACATATAACGCTCCATGTAGCATTCTTATGTGGGTCGGTCCAGTCCACAAGTTCTCGAACTTGTACCCGTATGTAGAATTCATATCACATATAAATTCTCAACATACGCTAGTCTTAACTTATTATTACAACCCATCCATAATAATAATCGACTAGGGACATTTAAGAATATATAAATATTCTAGGGTTATAAATATGTGCAAGTGTTTATCTCATAAACGATATTTATTGGAATAACCTTAATGTATATACACGACTATATACGATCATCCATTGATTGGCTTTTGGGCATATTACTAACAATCTCCCACTTACACTAAAGCCAATCATCCATGTATCTAATACCAATGGATGTAGCATGACCATCATGCTTCCGCTGTGTGGGAGGCTCAGTCAAAAGATCTGCTACATAGTTCTCAAACAGAACTTAGTACAGCCTCAGTTGTAGGGTCGGCAACTGTTTCTTGCTTGGAACTCTTCCAGCAAACAGTGCCACCTCCAAGACAAAAACACATAACCTGATTGCAATCTAAAATCATCCCTGTCAGTTTGGAAGCTAGCATCTTTGTAACACTTTACAACAAGCCCATCAACGCTTCCGTAAACCGGGAATGCATCCTTAGTGCTTCTCAAGTACTTAAGGATATTCTTAACTGCTGTCCAGTGACTTTCACTGGGATCAGATTGACATCTGCTTGAGACACTCAAAGTATAATCGACATCCGATCTAGTACATAGCATGGCATATATGATAGATCCTATTGCAGATGCATAAGGAATCTAACTCATCAACTCTCTCTTCTTAGATGTACTAGGACATTGACTCTTTGAGAGAGATATGCCATGTGACATGAGCAAGAAACCCTTCTTGGAATCTTGCATACTAAACCTCTTTAGCACCTTGTCAACATATGTACTCTTACTTAGCCCGAGAAGCCTTTTGGATCTATCTCTATAGATCTTTATACCTAACACTTAGGCAGCTTCTCTTAAGTCCTTCATTGAGAAATTCTTCCTAACCAAGTCTTTACAGACTGTAGTGTCGGAACATCATTCTCAATGAGTAGAATGTCGTCAACATACAATAACAAGAAAACAACAGTGCTCCCACTAACCATCTTGTAAACACATGGTTCATCTTCATTTTTGATGAAACCAAACTCTTTGATTACATCGTTAAAACGAAGACTCCAACTCCTTGTAGCTTGCTTTAGTCCACAAATGGACCTTTGCAACTTGCATACCATATCTCATAGTCATGGTATGCAGCTTTAGCCAATAGAATCTGGATGGATTTAACTATGGCGACTGGTGAGAAGGTTTCATCATAGTCAATACCATGAACTTTCTTGAAACCTTTTGCAACCAATTTCCCTTTAAAGGTAATCACATTACCATCCATGTCGGTCTTTCACAAAGACCCATTTGCACCCTATAGGTTTTACCCTTTCAGGTGGATCAACCAAGGTCCATACCTTGTTTTTCATACATGGATTCCATTTCCGAATTCATGGCTTCAAGCCACTTCATGGAGTCCAGACCCGTAATGGCCAGCTGATAGGAAGTGGGCTCATCCTCACCTATGAGCATCACATCTCCAGTATGAGTGTAGAGAAATCCATATCTCTCAGGCTCATACTGAATCCTATCCGACATACGCGGTCCATGTGTTACAGGCACAGGATTCTCATCCACATCAACTTGCGGATCCTGTCCTTGTTCCATCTCAGCCTCTATATCTCGAACTTCTTCGAGTTCTATTTCCCCCCACTGATTCTTCTAGAAATGAACTATCTTTCTAGAAAAATAGCAATCCGAGCCACAAACACTTTGTGCTCTGTGGGATTATAGAAACAATACTCTTTAAGGTATCATCCAAAAGGCACTTGTCGAATTTAGGGCCGAGTTTATCTGATGCTTCACGTCTCACGTAAGCCTCACAACCCTAAATCCTAATAAAAGACAAATTGGGACGCTTCCCAGTCCATATCTCATATGGTGTCTTTTCAACCGAATCAGATGGAACACGGTTAAGTGTAAATGCAGTACTCAATAATGCATGTCCTCAAAATGGAGAAGGAAGGTCAGCTTGACTCATCATAGAACTAACCATGTCTAACAAGGTTCTGTTCCTCCTATCGGATACACCATTCCATTGAGGCGTACCCGGTGGAGTAAGTTGTGATACTATACCACAACCCTTTAGATGATCAAGAACCTCTCGGTCTAAGTATTCACCTCCTCGATCAGATCGAAGCATTTTAATACCTTTTCAAGTTGACTCAGTACTTCATTCTTGAATTCTTTGAACTTTTCAAAGGATTCTGACTTGTGTCTCATAAGGTACACATAGCCATATCTACTGAAATCATCAGTAAATGAAATGAAGTATTGAAATCCACCTCTAGCTTGTGTCGACATCGGTTCCCATACATCAGTATGTATAAGGCCTAACAAGTCCGAGGCCCTTTCACCTTTACCGATAAAAGGAGCCTTCGTCATTTTGCCTAATAAAAATGACTCACATGTCTCAAATGATTCAAAATCAAATGAGTCTAAAATTCCATCCTTATGGAGTTTTAGAAATACGAGTCTCGTTTATATGGCCCAAACGACTATGCCAAAGATAGGTTTCACTAGAATCATTCATTCTAACCTTCTTCGTATTAATGTTATAGACAGGCGTTTCTTGATTTAGAACATACAAACCATCGTTTAAAATGCACCACCATAATAAATTTTCATTGAAATAAATAGAACAACAATTGTTCTTTATTATCAAATGAAAAACCTTTCTTGTCCATACAAGACACAGAAATCAAATTCCTGCTTATGGTAGCTACATAATAACAATTGTCCAGTTCTAAAACCATAACACTCGGTAAGGATAGATAGTAAGTCCCTACGGCTAATGTAGCAACTCTTGCTGCAATTCCGACGCGTAGGTCTATCTCACCCTTAGCCAATCTCCTGCTCTTTCTCAGTTCCTTCACATTTCAACAAATGTGAGAACCACATCCGGTATCTAGTACCCATGATGTAGAGGTAGAGATATTAGCCTCTATAACAAAATACCTGAAGCGGAAGTCTCACTTCCCTTCTTCTTGTTTACCTTTTCAAGGTAAACAAGGCAGTTGTGCTTCTAATGGCCTGGTTTGTTGCAACGGAAACAATTTCCTACCCTTGCAACACCACCCATGGGATTCAACACATGAGAACAAGAAGATGTACATGCACCAAACCATTTGGTACATTTCTTCTTCTTGTCAAACTTTGCTTTACCCTTTCCTTTGCCAAGGAAACCAAGACCCTCAAGGCTCTCAATGTATCTAATCATCTTGAGCACATAAGGTCTCACTTGTGATGACTCGGCCATCTTGCATTGGAACAAAGCCTTAGAGGTCTCGTACCTCTCATGCCTTGCTTGCTCTACACAGAGCATTTTCAGGTGTTCGATCATATCGAACGCCCCTATGTTCTCATGTTGCTTTTGAAGCTCAGAGTCCATGGTAATTAGCATAAGGCATGCAATCATCCAAAGCATCATCAACATACTTCTTATAAGCATCTCGTTCTGCCCTAAGAGCATTAGGCGTCGGTTCATTAGGAACAGGCCATTCAAGGACATACAATTTCTTTTCTTGTTTGAGGACTATCCTCAAAATGTGATGCCACTCTAGGAAACTATTCCCATTCTTCTTGTCCTTCTCAAGGACCGACGCAATGATAATGTGCTAGTGTTTTGTCCCATGGTAACTGTACAACAATGATCAACTCACACAAATAATAGTCATGTATACAAAATCATTTAACAAGAAATTCTATTAAATGATACTCCTAATATGAATCAAAAGAATGACAACAAGTTGGCCAAGATCCATATTTCACTACAATATAAGTCAGCTTTGGCTGATCACCTACATCATAGCTATTTAGGTAGACAACTCTTGTCAATTACATCTCATGTAACTCTTGGATAGTTGAGTGAACAACACTTTGTCCATATCTATCTCATAGACATTACTCAACTCTTGCCTCTAAGCCCTTAACCCTATTAAGATGACTTAGTTAAGTCCAAACCCGCAATAAGAAATCGAGATATTACAATTATTCACTCGCACCTTGCTAGGATAAACATAGGCACCTTGCTTTGGCAAAACCTACCTAGTGTTGATCTAAGCAATGATGAGTGCTTATCATGGAAGGCAACTAAGAACTTAATATTTCATCAACATATGTTCATACATCACATGCATATAATCAACAAATCATACATTGATGTTATGTAAGTTTGGAAACCAAAAATACATGTGAACATCGATGTCTAACTTGAACATCGATGTTTTGAGAATCTGATTCTCCCAACTACTTGGCAGCACTTAGTATTTCGGCCATATCCAGAGCTGTAGAGCTCGGATTTGTGCAAACTTGGTGTCCCTGGAAAGCTAAGAAGTAGGGCTACAACTTTTCTGTTCAGGCCAGACACCAATTCGGCCTCCTTCTGCCCCGAATTTGCAGTTGAAGTTACTGGGTTCCACAACATCGATGTTGAACCCTTCAACATCGATGTTTGGAGTTTGCGAATCTGCAAAACATCGATGTTGACACTCAAACATCGATGTTGGAGGTTGCCGAACCCTCAAAACATCGATGTTGACCATCAAACATCGATGTTGGAGGTTGCCGAGCCCTCAGAACATCGATGTTGACCATCAAACATCGATGTTGGAGGTTTCCGAGTGCATAGAACATCAATGTTAACACTTAAACATCGATGTTTGAGTACTTGAACTCCAAACTATTTGGTAGTAGCTCAAGAACATCGATGTTGAACACTAAAACATCGATGTTTTGAGTACTTGAAAGTTCAAGATTTTGGCAGTAGCATTATAACATCGATGTTGACCTTAAACATCGATGTTTGAACTTCTGGAACTCAATAACATCGATGTTGGAACTTGAACATCGATGTTATTTGAATTCTGGAACTTCAAACCAATTTGGCCGAGCTCAAATAACATCGATGTTGTAACTCTTAACATCGATGTTGTTGAGTGTTTGCATCAGAACATCGATGTTGGTCACACAACATCGATGTTGTGAAGATTTGGCCGAGGATACACTTCATCAGAACATCGATGTTTGTCACACAACATCGATGTTATGAAGGTTCGGCCAAAGCTAAGCTCATGCCAACATCGATGTTGGTCACACCAACATCGATGTTGGTCACACCAACATCGATGTTGTGGCCTAGATGTACTAGAACGATAATCGTTCGATACACAAACTGACACTCAATTTTTCTTAGTCGAACTCTTCGACTTAGTGCCATGAACATCTTGATTGAAATCTCATACCAATCAAGTGCTTGTTGTCAAAACACTTTTTGACAAATCAACCTCAACAACATATATATCATATATACACAATTGAATAAAATATAACATGATCATGCTTTATCACATAGAACATATCATGTATATATACCAAAAACATATCAAACATATGCATATATTTGCATGGCAAATCACATATACCAAAACAAATTCAGCATCACACATATGCAAGCATTTCTCATATACTAAAAAGAATTCCAGCATATCACATATACCTAAACAAGTTCAAGCTACATCACATGTAACATATGAACATGAATTCAGTTTAGAGCTTCAGAAGAGGCTCCGCTACCACTTTGTAAGTTTCCGGACATGCAGTTGACACTCAAAAGCAAGCAAAATACGCAGCGGAAAAACCAGAAACAACACAGGATCACATGTGAAGCATATAAACCGAATAACAATTTTTCCGTACCTTATACGGTTAGGATCTTCCACCTAACTGAAGTGCCGGAATCAGCAAGAGCAAGACAAGGTATCCCGCCCCTCTACGGTATCCACACGAACCGTGATCAAGTCGGAATTGTCACACGATCTCCAACTTCAAGCTCTCCCGAACTGGTGTGCTAGCAACAGATTTCCGGGAGGATGAGTTTGTGGTGTTTCTCTTCTTTCTCAAAGAAGGTTATGTGTGTATGCTCTTTCAAGCTCTCAAGAACACTCTCAAGAACAAAACTCAGTGAATGACATGAAGGAGAGGAAGTAATCAGATCACTCCAATCCACACATCAAAAGCTAATGGAGATAGTGGAGGTCATGGCCAACACATTGGCCCATTACCCACCACAATTATGCTATACATAATAATGTCTCCACTAAACCTTATCAACATACACAACACCTAAAGTGGCTCAATAATGCTGACAATTAGTGAACCAACCAGCCTAAAGCGACCCTGGTCCAACCACGGTCCGACCACGGTCCAACCGAAAACCGGTCGAACCATGGTTCAACCACGGTTCAACCACCTGCTCGAATCACGGTTCTATGTGTGTGACCCTGTAGGCACTTGTAACGTCCGTCAATAATTGTAAAAATCTCATTTTACAATTATAAGCAAAGAGCGGCGTCTAGCAACACATCATTGCTACCCGAACGACAAGATCAGTACTGATTCAAAATGCCTCGCAAACATGTCATCGTCCCTTCGTCCCATTATCAAGATTAATCTGAGACATGGAATATGTCAATCTCGTATATGTTTAATCTCGGTTTCTTGATCCTCGAGTAAACTGTGTAAAACGGATACCAATGATATCACCATATCATAATCCGAGCACGGCCGTGCATTTACAGTTCAACTCTATCAAGAAACCATCCGATAATATACCCGTTATATGGGTTAGACGAATCCCCTCTGGATCTTACAAAACCCACTACACACTTATCATATACCCAATGATTACCCTTAAGTCCACCCAGTTACGGATGACTAGGAATAATATCAAAGTATATGACTCACATGTTGGGAACCTTGACGATCTCAGGTCTAAGGACAATACATATAAGAATCGCTATCGACAAAGATATAACGCTCCATGTAGCATTCTTATGTGGGTCGGTCCAGTCCACAAGTTCTCCAACTTGTACCCGTATGTAGAATTCATATCACATATAAATTCTCAACATACGCTAGTCTTAACTTATTATTACAACCCATCCATAATAATAATCGACTAGGGACATTTAAGAATATACAAATATTCTAGGGATATAAATATGTGCAAGTGTTTATCTCATAAACGATATTTATTGGAATAACCTTAATGTATATACACGACTATATACGATCATCCATTGATTGGCTTTTGGGCATATTACTAACACATGGTTCTTCTCACAGAGACCCAATGGCAGCCTGAAGATGATCACGATCTCATCCCACTCCGATTCCCTGCAGCAAACCGGTTCGAGCTTCCTGGCCAGAACAACGCAGGCGGCATGTGGTTCCCGTGGAGCAACCGCATCCAAGTCAACATCAACAAAGACCCCAACAGCTTAAGGGTCAACGTCGTTCCAAAGAGATGAATGTATTTTTATTTTTTTTTAAAAAATTCTCAATGTAATATTTATCTTTGTAATGAAATTATTAGTATTATTAATAATATTTATATTTCCGCTTATTTATGGCATCATTACCTCATATGTGAATGTTCTGCGACAGCTGGCGTCCCTTGACTGGATCCATAATGCACGAACTAAAATGTTATAAAATAATAAACAAATAGAGCGAACTATGCAAACAAGGACAACAAACACACAAAGACTTCTCAATAAGACCTAACGCCCGCTCCGCTATCAAAATGAAACGCCCCGACCCGTATTTCCGTACACAGTAAACACGTGCCGAAACTGTGACGACCCAACCAAACCAAGCCCAGCATACAGTGTATACAACAATCACCATAGCAGCCAAATAACCAACACAATTCCGTATTATCGAATATCCAACAACAATACACATAACACCAATTATAATTCACAATTAACAGTTCATCACAATATCCACACGACCAATAATACAGCCCAACAACAGCAACATCAATAACCATAACAGTCAAATAAACAACAATGACCCTCTCAGCAGTTAAATCAATAACAAAACACACAAAATACACAGGCACATATTGAAGGGAATCCATCCTCACCTTAGCCGATTACTCAACTCCGAAAACAATGACCGGTCCCAAGCCGGCTCCTCGGAAAACTGCCCGATATCAAACCTATACAACAGAACAATATACTGACATAAATGCACATAATCGGTATGCTATGATGCCAATACTGCGAAATAAACCCATCCCGGTTTATATACTTTATTATCATCTTTTACCGAAAATATTATACCGTACGTATATCCGAATATAATTTCGGTACCATACTTTAATTAAAACTCTTCTTTAATTAATTTTTTTTAATAGATTAATTATTCTCTGTCTTCCAAAATAATAGCAGTATACTTTTCCTACAAATTATATCATATATATGTATTTTTCCCGAAATTGTTTCCATAAGATATACTTCTTGCCAAAATTTAATTACTAAATATCATTATTTATTTTTAAAAAAGGTATTATTATATATACTTAGTGAAATATTTGTCAGAATATACGATACCATATTTATTTCCAACATTTTCATAGTACGTATACCCCTTTTCCAAAATCATTTACTCTTATAATAATTTTTTTCAAGGGAAATCATATTATAATTACATTTTCTCAAAATTATATTAGTGTTATCTTTTTTTTTTTCCAGTAAAACATGTTCATATATTTCATATTTATATTTTCCCAGAATACTATAACTCACACTCACCATTTTAATATTAATATATCCATAACATATTTACCTTAATTTATAATAATATGTCAAGATCATTATTTCACTTAAAATCATATAACATATATTTATTTTCTTTGTACGAATTATACTCATATAATTTTATATTTATTTTTCCAAAAAAATATGATTTATGTAAACTATATTTATTATTATTATTTATTATTATTATTGTTATTTATATATATTTTTAATTAAAACCGGATTGGGCTGAATTAAATGAAACAGACCAAGCCCAAAGGTCTCAACCTAAACCCACTAGTCCCAGGCCCACGATTCCAAGACATCAGGCCCAAGTCCGAGCCCATTGCCTTGGATCCAGCAGGCCACAGCCCACTGTGGATTCGGGCCAACCCGTGCCAACCGGGTTACCATCAACCCGAGCTCACCTCGGCAGTGGCAGCGACGAACAGGCATGGCGAGACGAGGTGAAGGGAGGTGCAGGTGGGCGGCGCTGGCTGCTGTGTTGGCGACGCGATGGTGGCTCGTGCGACTGTGCGACGCGAGCAAAGGGGAGGCGGATCCGTGTCGGGTCTTCTTCGTCCAAGGACGGTGGCGGCATCTTGCAGCGGCGAAAGGGGCGGCACGGCGAGGTGTGTCTCCACTGCCCGTCTCTGGCTCGGTGGCTCACGATGTCGCCGGCGTCGAGTGAGGCGACTGAGCGAGGCGTGTTAGAACTCTTGGTTCATTACAGGTTTTGATAATGACAAACCAATTCCAGATCATGACAAAGATGAAGCAAAAAGAAATGAAGTCAAACCAATCCTCAAGCAAAAGAAACCATTCAAGTGCAAAGGATCAAAGTGAATGAGCACAAGAATTGAAGAGCCAAGAAAGAAGAGTTAGATACATAAATTGTACAAGGTATAACACTCAACTCTTCTAGGATATTGGCTCAAAGTAAGATAAAATTTGCTCATGCATCACATAAACATATTTCAAATACCAAACTATTTTTTGAATCAATAACATCGATGTTATGTTTTAAAACATCGATGTTCTGCCTTCCAACAAATTTTCAAAACAGGCAGTAGGCAAATAACATCGATGTTGGAATCCTAAACATCGATGTTCTAGTGACCGTTGCTTTTAAAATTAGTCATAACATCGATGTTCCCATTTGTAACATCGATGTTCCATATTGGTCAGTCTCAATTTGTTTTTGCCGAGCCAAAATAACATCGATGTTGCCTTCTAAACATCGATGTTCCTGCCTTCAAAGAATTTTCCAAAAATTGGCAGTAGGAAAATAACATCGATGTTGGCATTCTAAACATCGATGTTCTCATGACCGTTGCATTTGAAAATAACCTTTACATAAGCAAAACATCGATGTTGGATTTCATAACATCGATGTTCTTCAATGGTCAGCTTTAATCGTTTTTCACAGAAGTAAAATAACATCGGTGTTCTTCATATGAAGCTTTAAAGGTTTTTTACACAGAATCAAAATAACATCGATGTTGGGTTTGAGAACATCGATGTTTTAGTTACCGTTAGTCCAATAATTCAAATTTACTGGACAAAACATCGATGTTGAGAATTAAAACATCGATGTTATGGTCGTTACTGCTGACAACTTTTAGCACCCACTATGTTTTGTTTAAAGCTTTTTTCTTGGGTGGATTTCAAACGGCTCCATGACTTTTCAGAGCTACAAATTAAGCATTTTCAGCTCTGATTCACAACCAATCAACTCTCTACATTCAAGTATTCATCTCATACATTCAAATCAATTTCTATTGAGCCAATATCCTGTTGAGGATTTGAGAGTTGCCTTTTAGAGCTTTACTTGTATACTCATATCTGCTCTTTGAGAGAGTTCTTTGTTTGAGTGATTGAATTGTATATTCATACACCTTAAGGGAGGTTAGTTCCCTTGTTGAGATTCATAGGAAGAGGGTATATCTTCTTATGTGAGAAGTCTTGAAGTGAGGTATCTTCAAGCAATAGTGTTGAGGTTCATGTGACTTGAACTCTCAGGTTTAGGATTCTTGTGACTAGAATTCCTAGGTTGTAAACGGTTTGTTAAGCACCCGAAAGCTTAACGTAGAAAGTGGAATCTTCAAGAGAGTCTCTTGAAGGGCTGGATTAGCCACACAAGTAGTGTGTGTGTGAACCAGGATAAATTGTTTGTGTCCTTCATTTCTGTCTTTAATTCCGCATTTATTTCCTGCTTATTTAGTTTTAATTCGATAAACGCTATTCACCCCCCCTCTAGCGTAGGGCTATTGTTCTAACAATTGGTAGCGGTGCCTAACTCTCTGAAAGACTTAACCGTTTGAGAGGAAATTTTCGATGGCTTTTTCAAGTAATCATGCAGGAATCTCCGAAGGACATTCAACCGTTCGTCCACCGTTCTTTGATGGCACTAATTACAGCTGCTGGAAGGAGAGGATGAGAATTTTCCTCCAATCCAACAACTATGCTCTTTGGCGAATCATGAAGATTGGAGAGCAAATTCCGATGAAGAAAGTTGGTGAAATCCAAGTGCCAAAGACGGAGGAGGAATACAACGCTGCAGACATTACGTTGGTTGAAAACAATGCCAAATCAATCAACATGCTCTATTGTGCAGTCAACCCCGATGACTACCGAAAAATCTCCTGCTGCACAACCGCAAAAGAAATGTGGGATAAGCTGGAGGTCTCCTATGAAGGAACCGATCAAGTTCGAGAGGCCAAAATCGACTCCCTCACTACAGATTACGAACTCTTTCGAATGAAGGAGAACGAAGGAATAAAGGAGATGTTCGAACGATTTTCTAAAATCATAAATAACCTTCATGCTCTCCAGAAGGTCTACTCCGACAAGGACTTGGTCAGAAAAGTCCTTAGATGCCTTACTCCCGAATGGCGTTCCAAAGCCGACGCAATATATGAAAACATCGGGACATCGAACACAACCATTGACAGCCTTAGAGGTAATCTTCTAACCTATGAAACTACTATCCTTAAACGCTCTTTGCAGGAACCAAAGAAGAAGAACATAGCTTTCAAAGCTTCCACCTACAAGACGCAAGAGCTCACTGAATCGGACTCTAGCGATGACGATCAAGAATTCGACTAGTCATCCAAAAATTCCGCAAATTCATGAAGAAAGAATTTGAGAAGAAAGGAAAGAAGACATCTGGTCCACCCAAGTGCTATGAATGTGGAGAGGTTGGGCATATCAAGCCGAAGTGCCCAAAGACAAAGGAAAGGAAGGAGAAGAAGCTCTATAAGAAGCAAAGGGCATACATCTCATGGGGAGGCGATTCCGATGATGAATCAAGTGATAGTGATGAGGAGGAGATCGCAAACCTCTGTCTCATGGCAAAGGAAGAAGAAGCGGAAGAGGTAAGTGATTCTGAACCTTCTAATCATGATGAATTGCAAGACGCTTTTAATGAATTGTATGCTGAATATATTAAAGTCTCTAAGATTCATTTAAAGCAAAAGAAACAAATTGCTTCATTAGAAAAGAATCTAGAAGAGCTTACTTGTGAAAATGAGAAATTGAAGGAAGAAAATAAGGTTCTAGATAGACCCAAGGAATGTGGATCATGTAAATCACTAAAGGAACAAAATAAAGAACTGAAGGATGAAAATAAGGTACTAGGAAAGAAAAGTTTTGAGGAATGTTCATCATGTATGTCTTTAAGGAAACAAGTTGAACAACTTGAAACAACCTTAAAAAGGTTTAACACTCCTCATAAAAATCTAAATTCTATGCTAGATAACTTGCAATCCACTAGGCATGGAATAGGTTTTAGGAATGAACATAAAAGATATAAAATCGAACCTAGGCAAAATAGGGTTATACCTAAGGAAAACAAGTTTACTAGAATGCATAGACATAATCAAAATGGTAATTACTATCAACCTAGAAGGATGTACAATCCAAAGGTCATTTGCCACTACTGTAACAGAATAGGTCACATTGCCCCGGTATGTTTTACTAGGCATAGGCATTGGGCTCAAGAAGAAGCTCATCACTACTATGTTCCTAACCCTCAAGGACCCAAAAAGATTTGGGTACCAAAATCCTTTTGATTTGCTTTGCAGGTATGCTTGAAGGCATCAAGAGTACATTGGTACCTTGATTGCGGATGCTCCAAGCAAATGACCAAAGAAGCATCCAAATTCTTGAAAGAGGCCACACTTGTTCAATTTCGAAGGAAGTGCAAGACTGAGTGATAGTGCAAAATCGGACCAAGAGGTGACAGAACATCGATGTTCGATACCCCTCACTAAGGCCAAAAGACAGGGGGAACAAAAATCTGGTGGAACCAACAACATCAATGTTGTTATCATACACATCGATGTTTGATCAATTCAGATTGAAGCAAAATAGGAACCATCTTTCTAAACCCTTATCCTCGTTATGCTTTATGCTTTGTTTTCCATAAAATACTTTGCCACATGCATGAACTTAGGAGGAATTATAAGTCATACCTTAAGGGGGAAGAATAAATATATGCATCATCATTTCTTTTTGCTAATGCCAAAAGGGGGAAGATAAGAAGAAGTATATGTATGTGCATCAAGATAGGGGGAATCATTATTTAAAACAAATAGGGGGAATTATTGTTATTAATATTGGCATATACTTCTAGTTATTTGTCATTATCAAAAAGCGGAAAATTGTTAGAACTCTTGGTTCATTACAGGTTTTGATAATGACAAACCAATTCCAGATCATGACAAAGATGAAGCAAAAAGAAATGAAGTCAAACCAATCCTCAAGCAAAAAAAACCATTCAAGAGCAAAGGATCAAAGTGAATGAGCACAAGAATTGAAGAGCCAAGAAAGAAGAGTTAGATACATAAATTGTACAAGGTATAACACTCAACTCTTCTAGGACATTGGCTCAAAGTAAGATAAAATTTGCTCATGCATCACATAAACATATTTCAAACACCAAACTATTTTTTGAATCAATAACATCGATGTTATGTTTTAAAACATCGATGTTCTGCCTTCCAACAAATTTCCAAAACAGGCAGTAGGCAAATAACATCGATGTTGGAATCCTAAACATCGATGTTCTAGTGACCGTTGC
>JAKUCV010002695.1:27866-41888 GCA_028386065.3 Turnera subulata | reverse complement strand
GCCTTTTAGAGCTTTACTTGTATACTCATATCTGCTCTTTGAGAGAGTTCTTTGTTTGAGTGATTGAATTGTATATTCATACACCTTAAGGGAGGTTAGTTCCCTTGTTGAGATTCATAGGAAGAGGGTATATCTTCTTATGTGAGAAGTCTTGAAGTGAGGTATCTTCAAGCAAGAGTGTTGAGGTTCATGTGACTTGAACTCTCAGGTTTAGGATTCTTGTGACTAGAATTCCTAGGTTGTAAACTGTTTGTTAAGCACCCGGAAGCTTAACGTAGATAGTGGAATCTTCAAGAGAGTCTCTTGAAGGGCTGGATTAGCCACACAAGTAGTGTGTGTGTGAACCAAGATAAATTGTTTGTGTCCTTCATTTCTGTCTTTAATTCCGCATTTATTTCCTGCTTATTTAGTTTTAATTCGATAAACGCTATTCACCCCCCTCTAGCGTAGGGCTATTGTTCTAACAAGGCGGCGTGGCAAGGAGGAGTGGCGAGATGGCGATGACTCGGGCGTCCTGCTGGTGGTGGCGATGAAGCACGGGACGCGACGGTCTGCAGCAACGGCGAGCGAGGCAGGCTCGACAGGGGGTGGTGGCGTGCGTCTTGGTGCAGCAGCAGATCAGCGAGGCGCTAGTGGCGGCAGTGTCGGGCGGTTTGTGGGTAAAGGAGAAGGGTAAGGAAAAAGATAGGGTGATGGGTACCCCAAAACGACGGTGTTGGGGGGCTGGTGTTTGTGTGTGGTGGTGTTTGTGTGTGTGTGTGTGTGTTTTTTTTTTCTCTGAATGAGGTGTTGTGCAGGCAGGGAAGGGACGAGAAGACTGATTTTTGATTTGGGCAGGTAGCAAGCAGGAAAAAGCAGGTCACGAGCAGCACAGGTAAGTCACAGGCTGTGCAATGGAAGGCGGCTGCGTGACTCAATTCACGCAGTCGTGTCCCGACCGGACCAGAAAATAACTGTAATACCCCCTTGTTATTTTCCGGTGTGATTTTTCCGAAAATTTCGGGACCCGAAAAATACCGACTTAGGCCCGAAAAATCCACGGAAAAATCTCGAGCGCTGGAAAAGCCTCGGTTTCGAAAAACGACGCTCGATTTACCTTGAATTAATTACCCAAGATTAATTCATTCGGTAAATCGCAGTAAAAAGATTTTTACAGTCCCGGTAAAAATCCAAATTTTTACCCGGGCGGTTACATTCTACCCACCTTAAAAAGAATTTCGTCCTCGAAATTCCGTCTTATCTGTGGGTCCTACCAAGATAAGCTTTTGGCACACTCTGCCAGGTGTCCAAACTCAACATGAGATACCGCTTATACCCTTAAGCGACATCTCATCCTTTATAAAAACCGAACCTCATGACTGGCAAACTCACACACAGTCATGGACTCTCCACTAAGATCAAGAACCACCTCAGACTCCGAGAACAACAGCTACATCGGTGGTACTGCTTTTTCGACAAGCTCCGATGAAGAACCTCCCAAGAAGCGGTTCAAGACGAACATTGTCGGCGTGAAGGAACACATGGTCGTCTCCAGCAGACGACGAAAGAAGCGTGCTGGCAAAGAAGCTGAGGATAGGAAGGGCAAGGCAACTGCTGAAAGCAGCACTCCGCAGCAGACACTGACGCAGCTGAACATCTCACTGAAGAAGATCAGCTCAGCGGTGATGCAGATAGAACTGGCGTGCGCGGAACTCTTTCCTCACATGAAAAACGTCCAAAAACTTGTAAAAGACTTAGAGAAGCATGTAACTCAATAGAGTACTTCTTCTCCGTTGTAAAACTGTTACGAATAAATAAAAGAAATTTTTTTTTTAAGCAAAACTCTTTTGTTACGAAATCTCTTGTTTAACAGAAAATCAAAGCATCTCAAAGCAGATTAAAAATCAACAATAAGAATATAAATCAAACATAAAGAAATTAAAAATAAAAATCGTTTAACAAAATCAAAACAGAAAGAAACTAAAACAAAAACATGTTTTCATGCTCGGCGCTCTAGATCGATCATAGCCATCCTCGATCCCGAGAAACGTGACATACGGAGCTATCGGTGACGTTGGTTTCCCTCGAAAGAAACGATTCCCTATTGTCCACAAATTCCACATGAGCCAAAAACGTATGTCAAGTCTCGTATCCCTCCAGGATGTCCGAACAGGTGTATGCTTGTCGCACATGCGCCCTACTCGACTTACGGATGCATGTGATGAAAGATGCAGAAAAATATAGAAAAATCATGAAAAGAAACGCCAAGGTTGCCAGGGCGTTAGAGAATCGCGAGATGGCAAAGAGCTGAAAAACACTGGCATTTGTAGCCCGAAAAACGTATAAAGTAACTAAGCAATAAATGAAGCAACGACAAAATTTTCAAAAAGCAAAATCTTGAAAATCGAAAACAGTAATCACGCTCCTCATAAGAGTATAAAAGACGAAGCGGTGAGGTGTAAATCATTAAAAGCATTTGAGAGAGAGTTTGCAACACGTTTGAAAATTAAACACAAAAACACGTTCAGAGAAACACAAAATCGCCAAGTCAGAATGCCTGCTCCATCATCCGTCTTCTTCGTCGAAGGTGCCAACCTAGGCAGAAGAAATCGGCTGGCCTACAACATGATCAACGAGCGTCTAGAGGAACTACCGAACGAGCTCGGCAGAATGCCCCATCTGGTCTTCGTCGAAGAACTCTACTCGTCAAGATTCTTAGTCACTCCCATGGAAGAGACGTTCTTTCTGGAGGACCAAGGCACTCTGAGGATCTCCTTCTACAGCTCGGCCAACTCCGTCATGTTTTTCATTTCTGAAAGACTTCTGGAGTTCAACCTAGAGTCCACTTGCCATTTCCTGGAGCAAGGTATCTACTACCAACTCTTGATGACTGCCCAGAGCATGCCCAGAGTAACTCGTCTACCTCCAACTTGGCCAAAGGCCCGGCTACTGGTGTGGAACTGTAGAGGAGCCACTAGGCGTTCCCAAGAGTTCTCGCGTACCCTGAGGAACCTGAAGAACCAGTACAAGCCAAACATGGTTCTTCTCACGGAGACCCAATGGCAGCCTGGAGATGATCACGGTCTCATCCCACTCCGGTTCCCTGCAGCAAACCCGTTCGAGCTTCTTGGCCAGAACAACGCAAGCGGCATGTGGTTCTCGTGGAGCGACCGCATCCAAGTCAACATCAACAATGACCCCAACAGCTTAAGGGTCAACGTCGTTCCAAGGAGATGAATGTATTTTTTTCTTTTTTAAAAAAAAAACTCTCAATGTAATATTTATCTTTGTAATGAAATTATTAGTATTATTAATAATATTTATATTTCTGCTTATTTATGGCATCATTACCTCATATGTGAATGTTCTACGACAGCTGGCGTCCCTTGACTGGATCCATAATGCACGAACTAAAATGATATAAAATAATAAACAAATGGAGCGAACTATGCAAACAAGGACAACAAACACACAAAAACTTCCCAACAAGACCTAACGCCCGCTCCGCTACCAAAATGAAACGCCCCGACTCGTTTTTACCGTACATAGTAAACATATGCCGGAACTGTGACGACCCAACGAAACCAAGCCCAGCATACAGTGTACACAACAGATACTCGGGCTCAACAGCCCAAAAATAAAAACAACAACAACATCATAACCGGCTCAATGGCCCAACAATAGCAATATAATGTAGAGCGGAAGACTTAATAACTCACAAAGACACTGTATGCGACACTGATGCAAACTATGGATCCGAGTCCTGTCCAAGGGATAACGCCGTAGCCTGTCTGGAATGCATCAAACCTGAACCATAAATAACTCATCCTACGGGATGAAAGCCCGCAGGTGAGGGGTGAGTCCGAAGTGCTCACCAACCAAGGATAAACAGAGATATGCAGGCAACTATAATACTTCAAAGAAGAAATACAGACAATAGTCACAACCATACCAAAGACAATACCGTACAAGACAGACCAAACCCAAAGACTCGACCCAAATGTACCAAGGACTTTACTATTATTCCAATTTTATCTTTCTGGCCCCGTCACGGATAAGCTAAGGTCGAACCAGGCTATCAACCTGTTTATGGTGCCAGATCAAAAAAAACCCGGGATCAGCATCCCAATATAAATTCTCAGGGATCAACATCCCAATCACAATCTCAGGGATCAACATCCCAATCACAATCTCTGGGATCAACATCCCAATAACAATCTCATGGATCAACATCCCAATAACAATCTCAGGGATCAACATCCCAATCAAACCGGCATCAACATGCCCATCACAAGTAACCAAGATCATGGCCACCACAAAACAGTCTCAAACCATCCGGTCGTACCTCTACTTACCACATGATAATTATGTCATCATCATCCAAAAACCAAATCTCAAATCAACTTCCAATTTCCATTTTTTTTCCCAATTATCCATATCACAGTTTATTCCGACAATCTAGTCACAACACAGTCTATCGACAACAAACACAATATCCAAATCAGTCAAACAATTATCCAACTTCCTATTAACTCAAATTATACAACAGACCAATTCATCTATAGTTTCATAGCATCAATCATTCACAACCCAACATCAATCACAACACAGTATCTAAGAAACCATTAACAGTCAACATAGCAGTTCAAACAAGCAAATCAACATCATAGCAACAACAACAACAATCACCATAGCAGCCAAATAACCAACACAATTCCATATTATCGAATATCCAACAACAATACACATAACACCAATTATTCACAATTAACAGTTCATCACAATATCCACACGACCAATAACACAGCCCAACAACAACAACATCAATAACGATAACAGTCAAATAAACAACAATGACCCTCTCAGCAGTTAAATCAAATACAAAACACACAAAATATACAGGCACATATTGAAGGGAATCCATCCTCACCTTAGCCGATTACTCAACTCCGGAAACAATGACCGGTCCCAAGCCGGCTCCTCAGGAAACTGCCCGATATCAAACCTATACAACAGAACAATATACTCACATAAATGCACATAATCGGTATGCTATGATGCCAATGCTGCGAAATAAACCCATCCCGGTTCATATACTTTATTATCATCTTTTTCCGAAAATATTATACCGTACGTATATCCGAATATAATTTCGGTACCATACTTTAATTAAAACTCTTCTTTAATTAATTTTTTTTAATAGATTAATTATACTTTGTCTTCCAAAATAATAGCAATATACTTTTCCTACAAATTATATCATATATATGTATTTTTCCCGAAATTATTTCCATAAGATATACTTCTTGCCAAAATTTAATTACTAAATATTATTATTTATTTTTCAAAAAGGTATTATTATATATACTTAGTGAAATATTTGTCAGAATATACGATACCATATTTATTTCCAACGTTTTCATAGTATGTATACCCCTTTTCCAAAATTATTTACTCTTATAATAATTTTTTTCAAAGGAAATCATATTATAATTACTTTTTCTCAAAATTATATTAGTGTTATCATTTTTTTTCCAGTAAAAAAAAAATATCCATAACATATTTACCTTAATTTATAATAGTATGTCAAGATCATTATTTCACCTAAAATCATATAACATATATATATTTTCTTTCTAGGAAATATACTCATATAATTTTATATTTATTTTTCCAGAAAAAATATGATTTATGTATACTATATTTATTATTTATTATTTATTATTTATTATTATTATTATTTATATTTTTTTAATTAAAACCGGACTGGGCTGAATTAAATGAAGCAGACCAAGCCCAAAGGTCTCAACCTAAACCCACTAGTGTCAGGCCCACGATTCCAAGTAATCAGGCCCAAGTCCGAGCCCATTGCCTTGGATCCAGCAAGCCACAGCCCACTATGGATTCGGGCCAACCCGTGCCAACCGGGTTACCATCAACCCGAGCTCACCTCGGCAGTGGCGGCGACGAACAAGCACGGCGAGACGAGGTGAAGGCTGGTGCAGGTGGGCGGCGTTGGGCTGCTATGTTGGCGATTCGACGGTTGCTCGTGCGACTGTGCGACGCGAGCAAAGGGGAGGCGGATCCGAGTCGGGTCTTCTTCGTCCATGGACGGTGGCGGCCTCTTGCAGCGGCAACAGGGGCGGCTCGGCGAGGTGTGTCTCCACTGCCCGTCTCTGGCTCGGTGGCTCACGATGTCGCCGGCGTCGAGTGAGGCGTCTGAGCGAGGTGGCGTGGCAAGGAGGAGTGGCGAGATGGCGATGACTCGGGCGTCCTGCTGGTGGTGGTGATGAAGCACGGGACGCGACGGTCTGCAGCAACGGCGAGCGAGGCAGGCTCGACAGGGGGTCGCGGCGTGCGTCTGGGTGCAGCAGCAGGTCAGCGAGGCGCTAGTGGCGGCAGTGTCGAGCAGTTCGTGGGTAAAGGAGAAGGGTAAGGAAAAAGATAGGGTAATGGGTACCCCAAAACGACGGTGTTGGGGGGCTGGTGTTTGTGTGTGGTGGTGTTTGTGTTTTTTTTTTTTTTGTTTCTGAATGAGGAGTTGTGCAGGCAGGGATGGGACGAGAAGACTGATTTTTGTTTTGGGCTGGTAACAAGCAGGAAAAAGAAGGTCAGAAGCAGCACAGGTAAGTCACAGGCTGTGCAGTGGAAGGTGGCTGCGTGACTCAATCACGCAGTCGTGTCCCGACCGGACCAGAAAATAACTGTAATACCCCCCTTGTTATTTTCCGGTGTGATTTTTCCGAAAATTCCGGGTCCCGAAAAAGACCGACTTAGGCCCGAAAAATCCACGAAAAAATCTCAAGCGCGGGAAAAGCCTCGTTTTTGAAAAATGACGCTCGATTTACCTTGAATTAATTACCCAAGATTAATTCATTCGGTAAATCGCAGTAAAAAGACTTTACAGTCCCAAATTTTTACCCGGGCTGTTACATTAATGGTGTCCATTAAATGTTAGTTGTACTGGTATCGTCCATTATTATGGTAAAAAATGATTATATTCTCAGAAATTATGGTTAACATATATTCTAAATTATTATCTATACTGTATAGAAAAGCACGAACTCATAATAAACAGTCAAAGAGTCCCAAAGTTCATTGGATTACAATTCCAACTGTATTCCACCGTTATATATAAAGAACCAACAACAAATATTTTTGTGAACAAACCGAAAAAACACTACAAATCAAAGGCAGTATGGTATTTGTAACTTCTTTTGTTTTTTTATTTTCCGTAATCAAGTGAGGGTGTAGATCCTAATTTCTTTGCAGTGTTTCTATGCGGCATAAATTCAAAGAAAAGAAACACTTCTCCGTTGGTTGTAGGAGTTTAATATTTGATTACGAAAAAGAATAATAATAGAAAATAGTATTTTAATTTAATAATTAAAATTATATACTTTAGAATATCAAAAGATTAATAAATATTATTAACAATAATTGATTTAAAAATTTTAACTCTAATACAAAAAATTGTTTGTAAACAATTGGTATCATTTTGTTTATAATGAAAAAAAAATTATATGTGCATTATATATATGTTCTTATCATGATTAAATATAAGCCTTTATTTGTATTTTCTCAACAGCTACCACGAATTACCAAGAATAATAATTAGTAGTAAAAAATAGAATACAAGGAAGAACAGTCGGAGAGTCAACAAAAACTACGAAGAAGAATAATATCTACGAAATAGAATAATCATGGTGAAGAATAATTATGAGAATTCATGATAGATGTATTTGTAATTTATTAGCAATAAGAACTATGGAGAAAAAAATTGAAGAACGGTCGAACAGTAAACAAAACTACAAAAAATAATAATGTTTATGAAAAAATAATAACAGAAAAGAATTATCACAAGAATTCATGACTGATGTACTTGTAGTTTTTTATCAACAAGAACTATGAAGTAAAAATTGAAGCATAGGCGGATAGTTAACAAAAACTAACAGCATGAACGATGACTACAAATAGAACTACGGGGAAGAACAGTCAGAGAGTCAAGAAAAACTACAAACAGGAATAATACCTACGAAATAGAATAATCATGGAGAATAATAATTACAAGAATTCATAATAAATGTATTTGTAATTGGATTAAAGCGTTTTTTGGTCCCTGTGTAAGGCCTCAAAGTTGGAATTCATCCTCGTGTAGGATTTTGGCCTTTTTTCATCCCTGCGTTCGACCCTTTTGGTCTCTCCGGCCGGAATCCGTCGACAATCGCTGATGTGGCATATTTTCCGGTGCCACATCAGCTTTGTGGGTCCTAAAGCTATCAGTCCAACCAAAAAACCAAACCCGCTCGACTCGAACCGTTCGCCCACCCAATTGGTGTAAGTTTCCCTAGGCTATATGACATTCATATAAAAGCGGATATATGCAGCGGAAGACAAGGGAAACAACCAAGAACACATGTGAAGCTAGTAAACCGTATAACAATTTTTACTTACTTGTAGTGTTAGGGTCTTTCACCTAAGCCGGAAACCGAATCAGTAAGAGCAAGAAGAAGACCTGCTCCTCTACGGTATCCACACGAACCGTGATAGCTTGGAATCGTCCCACGAAACAAGCTTCGAGCTCCCCGGACTGAAGTGCTAGCAACAAAACCGGGGTTGTGTGTAAGGTGTGTTTTAGGGCTCTTCCTTTCTTTCACAAAGAAGAAGAGATAGTGGTGTTTTGTGTGGACTGAAAAATCAGCTCAAGGAAGGAGAAGGGAGCAGCAAAAACGTTCAGCCAAGCCTCACTTAGGTAGTGAATGATCTGATCATTCAAACCAAGTGGAGACACAAGGTAGTGCAAGCAATGGCCTACCACCTTTGGCCCATCACCCACTAAACCATATCTTAGACAAGATAATGTAGCTCCCATCATTCTTTCCAGCACAACACACACAACACTCCACTCATGTCTGATCAATCATTATTGATCCAAAACCGGCCCTGGTTCAACCATGGTCCAACCACGGTTCAACCACGGTCCAACCACACCCGGTCCAACCATGGTCCAACCACGGTTCGACCATCTGCTCGAATCATCGGTTCTATGTGTGTGACCCTGTAGGCACTTGTAACGTCCGGCAATGATTGTAAAATCTCATTTTACAATCATAAACAAAGAGCGGCGTCTAGCAACACATCATTGCTACCCGAACGACAAGATCAGAACTGATTCACTATGCCTCGGAATATGTCATCGTCCTATCGTCCCATCATCAAGATTAGACCGAGACATGGAAACGTCAATCTCGTATATGTCTAATCTCGGTTTCTTGATCCTCGAGTTAACTGTATAAAACGGATACCCGTGATATCATCATATCACCCTATCCGAGCATGGCCATGCATTTAACAGTTCAACTCTATCAAGAAACCTACTCGATAATATACCCGTTATATAGGTCGGACGAATCCCCTCTTGATCAATCAAAACCCACTACATACTCGTCATATACCCGACGATTACCCTTATGCCCACCCAGTTACGGATGACTAGGAATAACATCAAAGTACATGATTCATATGTTGGATACCTTGATGATCTCAGGTCGGAGGACAATACATCTATAAGAAACGCTATCGACATACATATAACGTTCCATGTAGCGTTCTTATGTGGGTCGGTCCGGTCAACAAGATCCCCATCTTGTACCCGTATGTAGAATTCGTAACTCATACAATCCTCAACATACGCTAGTCTTATTTTATTATTACAACCCAACCATAATAATAAACGACTAGGGACTTTTAAGAATATACATATCAAATACATATACACTAGGGTTATATATATGTGCAAGCGATTATCTCATAATCATATATATAGGCATAACCTCAAATATGTATACATGAATACAATCATCCATAGATTGGCTTTTGGGCATATTACTAACAATCTCCCACTTGCACTAAAGCCAATCATACATGTATCTAATACCTATGGATGCGCAATGACCATCATGCTTCTGCTGCGTGAGGGGCTTAGTCAACGGGTCTGCTACATTGTTCTCAGTAGGAACTCTGCACAGCCTGACATCGCCTCTATCTATGATCTCTCGAATCAGATGATAGCGTCGGAGAATGTGTTTGGATCTCTGGTGGTATCTAGGCTCTTGAGCTTGTGCGATTGTTCCATTGTTGTCACAATAGAGCTCAATCGGACTCTCAATACTAGGAACCACCCCAAGTTCAGTTACGAACTTCTTGATCCAAACAGCCTCTTTCGCCGCATCTGAGGCAGCAATGTACTCTGCCTCGGTTGTAGAATCTGCAACTGTCTCTTGCTTAGAACTCTTCCAGCTTACAGCACCACCTCCAAGACAAAACACATATCCAGACTGCGATCTGAAATCATCCCTATCGGTTTGGAAGCTAGCATCGGTGTAACCCTTTACAACGAGCTCATCAACGCTTCCGTAAACCAGGAATGCATCCTTAGTCCTTCTCAAGTACTTAAGGATATTCTTAACCGCCATCCAGTGACTCTCACCGGGATCAGATTGGTACCTGCTTGTGACACTCAGAGCATATGCGACATCCGGTCTAGTACATAACATGGCGTACATGATAGATCCTATTGCCGAAGCATAAGGGATCTCACTCATTCTCTTTCTCTCATCAGATGTACTAGGACATTGACTCTTTGAGAGAGAGACGCCATGTGACATGGGTAAGAATCCCTTCTTGGAATTCTCCATTCTAAACCTCTTTAGAACTTTGTCAATATACGTACTCTGACTTAGCCCGAGAAGCCTTTTGGATCTATCCCTATAGATCTTTATGCCCAACACATAGGCAGCTTCTCCTAAGTCCTTCATTGAGAAATTCTTTCCTAACCAAGCCTTAACAGACTGTAGTGTCGGAATATCATTCCCAATGAGCAGAATGTCGTCAACATATAACAACAAGAAAACTACTGTGCTCCCACTAACCTTCTTGTAAACACATGGTTCATCTTCATTTTTGATGAAACCAAACTCTTTGATTACATCATTAAAACGAAGATTCCAACTCCTTGAAGCTTGCTTAAGTCCATAAATGGACCTTTGCAATTTGCATACCATATTGGCGTTCTTTGGATCGACAAAACCCTCAGGCTGTGTCATGTACACATCCTCTAAAAGATTTCCATTAAGGAAAGCGGTTTTGACATCCATTTGCCATATCTCATAGTCATGGTATGCAGCTATAGCCAACAGAATCCGGATGGATTTAACCATAGCAACTGGTGAGAAGGTTTCGTCATAGTCTATACCATGAACTTGTTTGAAGCCTTTCGCAACCAATCGCCCTTTATAGGTAATCACATTACCATCCATGTCGGTCTTTTTCTTATAGACCCACTTGCACCCTATGGGTTTTACCCCTTCGGGTAGATCAACCAAGGTCCATACCTTGTTTTGATACATGGATTCCATTTCCGAATTCATGGCTTCTAGCCACTTCTGGGAGTCCGGACCCGTAACGGCCTGCTGATAGGTAGTGGGCTCATCCTCATCCATGAGCATCACATCTCCGGTATGAGTCACGAGCAATCCGTATCTCTCAGGCTCATACCGAATCCTATCCGACCTACGCGGTCCATGTGTTACAGGAACAGGATTCTCATCCACAACACCTTGTGGTTCCTGTCCTTGTTCCATCTCAGTCTCTAGATCTCGAACTTCTTCGAGTTCTATTTTCCTCCCACTGATTCCTCTAGAAATAAACTCTTTTTCTAGAAAGAATGCAGTCCGAGCAACAAACACTTTGTTGTCGGTAGGAATATAGAAGTAATACCCTTTGGTTTCTTTAGGGTAGCCTACAAATAGGCACTTCTGGGATTTAGGGCCGAGCTTATTCCGAAGCTTCACGTCCTACGTAAGCCTCACAGCCCCAAATCCTCATAAAAGACAAACTGGGACGCTTCCCAGTCCATATCTCATATGGTGTCTTTTCGACTGATTTAGACGGAACACGGTTAAGTGTAAAAGCAGCACTCAATAGTGCATGTCCCCAAAAGGAGGAAGGAAGGTCAGCTTGACTCATCATCGAACGAACCATGTCCAACAAGGTTCTGTTCCTCCTTTCGAATACACCATTCCATTGAGGCGTACCCGGTGGAGTGAGTTCTGATACTATACCACAACCCTTTAGATAGTCAAGAAATTCTCGGTCCAAGTATTCACCACCTCGATCTGATCGAAGCATCTTAATACTTTTCCCGAGTTGATTCTGTACTTCATTCTTAAACTCCTTGAACTTTTCAAAGGATTCCGACTTGTGTCTCATTAGATACACATAGCCGTATCTACTGAAGTCATCAGTAAATGTAATGAAGTACTGAAAACCACCTCTAGCTTGTGTAGACATCGGTCCGCATACATCAGTATGTATTAGACCTAATAAGTCCGAGGCTCTTTCACCTTTACCCTTAAAGGGAGCCTTAGTCATTTTGCCTAACAAACATGACTCACATGTCTCATATGATTCATAATCAAATGAGTCTAGTAATCCATCTTTATGGAGTTTCGCAATGCGAGTCTCGTTTATATGGCCTAAACGACAATGCCAAAGGTACGTTTCATTAGAATCATTCATCCTAACCTTCTTCGTACTAACGTTATAGATCGGCAACTCAAGGTTTAGAACATACAATCCATTGCTTAAATTTGCACCACCATAATATACATCATTGAAATAAATTGAACAACATTTGTTCTTTATTACAAATGAAAATCCTTTCTTGTCAAGACAAGATACAGAAATCAAATTTCTGCTTATAGTAGGTACAAAATAACAATCATCAAGTTCCAAAACCAAGCCACTAGGCAAAGACAGATAATAAGTTCCTACGGCTAATGCAGCAACTCTTGCTCCATTCCCAACACGTAGGTCTATCTCATCCTTCGCCAATCTTCTACTCTTTCTTAGTTCCTGCACATTTACACAAATGTGTGAACCACATCCGGTATCTAATACCCATGATGCTGAAGTAGAAAGATTTGATTCTATAACGAGAATACCTGAAGTAGAAGTCTCACTTCCCTTCTTGTTCCTCTTTACCTCTTCTAGGTAAACTGGGCAGTTGCATTTCCAATGGACAGGTTTGTTGCAATGGAAACAGTGTCCATCATTTGCAACTCCACCCTTGGGTTTAAGCTTATGATCATAAGAAGAAGCATTTGCACCAAACCTTTTGGCACTCTTCTTCTTCTTGTCGAAATTTGCTTTACCCTTTCCTTTGCCTTTGCCAATCATCAATATGTTGGACTTACTTGCCTTCATTTGTTGCTCAGCTGTTCCCAACATATTGAGCAACTCGAACAAGGATTTGTCAAGATGGTTCATGTTGAAGTTCATGACAAATTGGTCGTAGCTGTCCGGCAACGATTGCAGGATTAGGTCTACAGCCAACTCCTTTGGCAAAGGAAACCCGAGACCCTCAAGGCTCTCAATGAATCCGATCATTTTCAGCACATGAGGTCTCACGGGCGATGATTCGGCCATCCTGCATTAGAATAAGGCTTTAGAGGTCTCATACCTCTCATGCCTAGCTTGCTCTTCAAAGAGCATCTTAAGGTGTTCGATCATATCGAACGCCCCCATGTTCTCGTGTTGCTTCTGAAGACCCGAGTCCATGGTTACCAGCATCAAACATGCTACATCCAATGCATCATCGAGATGCTTCTTATAAGCATCTCGTTCTGCCCTGGGTGCAGAAGGCGCCGGTTCAATCGGAACAGGCCCTTCAAGGACATACAACTTCTTTTCTTGTTTGAGGACAATCCTCAAATTGCGATACCAAGATAGGAAGTTATTCCCATTCAACTTGTCCTTCTCAAGGACAGATCGCAATGATAGTATACCTGTGTTTTGTGCCATGGTAATTCTACAACAAAGATCAACTCACACAAGTAAGAGTCATGCATACATAAATCATTTAACAAGGAATTTAATTAAATGATGCTCCTACTATGAATCAATAAAATGAGAACAAGTAGGCCAAGATCCATATTTCACTACAACATAAGTCAGCTTTGGCTGATCACCTACATCATAGCT
>JAKUCV010002695.1:0-24715 GCA_028386065.3 Turnera subulata | reverse complement strand
ATTTTAATTTTATTAAAAAATTCTTTTGCCCTTTTATTTTTTCCCCATTTGTTATTATCTTTTTCTTTTTCTAAAAAATTAATTTCTGTAATCCGGTTCACTCACTCACCGAGTTCTACCATCGTCAACAGCACAACACTGTGGTCGTCTGCAACCATCATCATCCAGACCCCCATTGAATCACCATCACCGACATGACAATATCCCACATCCACCACCACGACAGCACACCAAGGACACAGACCCACACACAGACAACCCGATTGGCGAAGGATATTGGAGAGGCGGCAGCTCGGCAGCGTCGCTCACCCATAGAGAACAAGGACGAGCTTGACGGAGAGAGGAAGGGAGGCGGAGGAGCAAAGGAGACGGAAGAGCGATTGAGAAAAAGGCTGAGTATGGGCACTTGTGGTGGTGGCGCTGTACGTGCTCGTGTCGTTAAGGGGTGTGGGGAGAAGGGAGGACAAAAGGAAGGATGAGAGGATGAGGAAGAGAGGGTGTGGTTTTCGACCAAAGGGGAACCGCCACCACCACTACCTCTCCTCCATCGCTCCCCCGCCCTCACTCCTTCGTACTGCAACAGTTGCTTTCAATAGTGATGAAAACAACGACACTAACACCCAACAAACACCACACCTTCACTGAATCTAACCATCTACTGCGTTGAACCCTAATCAAAATCAACACTAACACCGCCGGCACCTAGTAAATCACCACCACCATCAACCCCGTCGCAACTAACAACCAACAACCAACAACCCAGGTAATAAATCCATCGCTTCCTCCTTCAAGAACACCGAGGATGCAAAAAACTAGGCATGGGACATGGAATTTGTTTGCGCTGTCACGCCTTCCCTCCTATTGAAGAAGCCTCTCCTCCCACCTCTGCCACCATGGGTGGTGCAGCGAGATTTGGACATGCCAAAGATGTTGACGACCTTGTGCGGCCATCCTCTTCCATATTGTCGGTGAACTCGACAGGCTGGCCCGATGAAGATCTGGTGGACGAAGAGATATTGGGGGCAATGAAGCCAAAGCCCGAACCGCCAATGTTTCTTTTGATTTCTTCCACATTCTATTTGAGTAAATAATTCTTGTAGGATTGTGTCTGCTTATTTTGGTTTCAATCTATCACAAATATTTTTTATCTTTTTTTATTTGTTATTATTATTTTAAAGAGCTCTATTACATTCTAAGAAAAACTCTAATTTCTTGGAAAAGGAAAAGATAATAACAAATGGGAATAAAAAAAGAAAAAAAATTAATAAAATTATAGTGAAAGGGGAAAAAGAATCAGACCAGAAATTAAAATAAGGTTTCTATAAATTAAATTTTGGGAAAAAATAAAAAGAGAAAAAGAATTAAAAAAATCCAAACAAGTAGGTCAACGGGGTGGGCAATCGGGTCGGGTGGAGGTGGTTTAGTTTTTGGGTTAACCCTGATATGTGGGCCCCACAAAGCTGATGTGGCGCCAAAAAAATGCCAAATCAGCAATTTTCGCCGGATTTCGGCCGGACTGACCAAAAGGGATGAACGGAGGGATGAAAAGAGGCCAAAATCCTACACGATGATGAATTCCAACTTTGAGGCCTTACACAGGGACCAAAAAACGCTTTAATCCATTTGTAATTTATTATCAATAAGAACTATGGAGAAAAAAAATTGAAGAACAATCGAACAGTAAACAAAAACTACGAAAAATAATAATGTTTACGAAGAAAATAATGACGGAAAAAAATTATCATAAGAATTCATAAATGATGTGTTTGTAGTTTATTATCAACAAGAAATCCGAAGAAAAAAAAATTGAAGTACAATCGGATAGTTAACAAAAACTACTACATGAACGATGACTACATAAAAGAATAATAGTGAAAAAGAATAATATAATTTATAATATTATTCATTAATAATATAATTAATAATTTTTTATAATTTATAAATTATTAAAGTATTAATTTAAAAGGGAAATAATAGTGTTTTTTTATATTTATAAATTATTTATTCATCTTTTTGTAGGCCCAAACTAGCTAAGAAGGGAGGGGTTGAATTAGCTAAGGAGAGAAAAACAGTAAATTTTGTAGCTATTTCGCACCAAATTGTAACAAAGACAAGGTTGTATTTTGTAACTGAAATCACACCAAAATCTGGAAAAGCAAGGAACACTCAAGTGCGAAAATTGTAAAGCAATCAACACACAAGAAACAACACAAAGATTTAGAGTAGTTCCCCCTAAATCCTATGGGTACATCCACTACTCAAGGCTCCCCTTTGAGATTTCAAAACTCTACTATGTGACTTCTTCCAAGGTGAAGTCCAACCTCTTACAACCAAGTTTTTTCAAAATATCAAGCTCGAACCTATACAAGAGTTTTCCCAAGGCTCACTCTCTAAACTAGGCTTTTACGAAGGTTAAACCCATACAAGAGTTTTCCAAGGCTCACTCTCAAACCTATACCCAAAGCTTTTTTAAAGGCTCAAGCTTCAAACCTATTCCCCTTAAGTAAAATTTCCCCATTCCTACTTAAAGTATGATTTTCAAACAACCCAAAGAGTGACTCACTCTTTGTTTACAAGTTTAGCTCAAGAAACTCACAAAGGTGTATAAGCACAATCAACAAGCTTTAACACAATTAGCCAAATCTTCAATTGCGTGCCTTAGATCCACATTCAGGAAGGAAATGGCTTATTTATAATGCTCTCAAAGGCTCCCAACAGATCTATTGAAGAATAGGACAAAAGAGAGCTTTTTTCCAAAAGAGGGCTTGAAATATGATGGGAAATGACTTACAAAACGTATTGCCCAAATATCCAATTCTTTAAAATGCCTCCTTGATGCTCTTGTATCTACTAGAATGTTTTCTTCACACGTTGGCACACCAATAAGACAGGAAAACAACTAGTAGACTTGATTGATGGAGGTTTTGAGCTCCTCTTCATCTCCCTCATATGTGTATACTTGAAAAGTGTACTTCTCCTCCTTTACCTACTAAGGGGATGTTGTCTTGACTTAGGCTCATAAAAAAGGACAAAAAAGAAGTTCACTTTGCCCTTACTTTTTAGCCTTGAAAAATTTTGGTTTCTCAGAGGTAAGGTTTGAAGAGAATGAATAGTACCATATCTGAAAGGGAGAAGACAACCTATTATGAAAAAGAGCCGTTGTGGCTCGCGTGTGTATAGGGAGAAAAGAAATGCTTTTGGCGTGTTTTGTGCAAGAAGGTAAGAGTAAAATTTTTGCTGGAAACGACGTCATACAACTTAAACATGAAGGTGGGCTTTTAAAGTATATTGACATATAAACAAATGGGCTTGGGCAAATTAAACTAAAGACCCCATATTAACTTATTATTTGTATGTAAAAGAATGGACTGGATACTAAGTAATGGCCCAACAATAAGACAATCTGTTTGAAAACGTTTAAGGCTTTTTAATATATTTCACATGAACAAAAAATAAAACAATACAGGGAACTGTGTTATAAAGAACTGTGTTATAAAGCATGAAGCCATGAACCAACACTTTTGTAATTTTACATAACAATTCATGTATTTTTGTTATTTTTTTAAAATCTTCATGATACGTATAGTATATATCATAATGTTTACTGATTTTAGAATATGAAAAATAATATTACTTGTCATTATACATGGACAGATTTTTTTATATAATTACCTTTTAAAATTTTTTATATAAATTAAAGGTTTATCTATAGTCATCTTTTATATTATGTTTTATTTCATTCATTTGAATTATTAAACTTCAATAAAATTTTATACGAAACTCAAATAAATTGATTTTTATTTATTTTCTATAATACATGATTCTTTCAGAATTTATATTAATGTTTTATTCCTTCTCTATTTTTGTTTCTGATTTTGCATATAATTTGTATTCATCTGTAGTAATTAACATAATATAGAATTTTTATAATTTTAAGATATTATTACATGATAACAAATTAATTTTTTTTATGTCGACTTTTAAATTTTGATATTATTTGTACAATATTATTCTATAACACACTTATATTTGCTCCTTTACCTCTCTTCAATGGAGTTTATATTAATTATTTTGAGTTTTTTATATAGCATGATATAATTTTAAAATTTTATGTTAGTTCTCAATTATTTTTATTTTTTTACATATGTATCTTATTTATATTGATATATAAGATATCGCAATATATTTTTTAGATTTTTAAAGTCAATATGAAGATAATTATCCTATTCAATTTATTAGATGCTTTCATCATTTATATATTAATTTGAATTTATCAGATAGTTTCAATAAACTTCAAGCACATCCCTCATGAGTTCTCATAATTTTTCTAATTCACAATCGTTGTTCTTGATTTTAATTTTTGCTAAGTGTTTAAATTCTTTTTTGTAATTATGTTTAATTTTTGCTAAGTGTTTAAGTTAATTTTTTGTAATTATGTTTTTCCTGTACTTGTTTTTTGATTACTGTTATTCATATATTCTAAAGGAACATGAACTCTTCAGAATAACTTTTTTTTTATAGAAATCCTTAAATTGAATTTATCATAATATTCTAAATTGATAATTTTTTATGTTCACGATATTCTAAATTATAAAATTTATCGTATTAAATTATATATTTAATAAAAAATAATTATATTAATTTGTTGGCTTTTATAGTATAAGATGTTGGTTTAAGGTATTCAACATTTGTGGTTAATTAATTAGCCAATTAGTGCTAATTAGTGATTTAATTTATTTATCTAACCATGTGCTTAATTGATTTTGATTAATGACAAACTAGGTTCATAAATATTTTAATCCACCTCTCAAACCCCTAAATAAAATATTGAAATTAGATTTTTTAAGGTTTTTGGTTAGTGGGATTGGTATGTGTGCTAGTGGTATTATTTTATTAGGTTTATTCTTGAGGTGTCACTTTCATGGCCCATGGACTACATTGATTATCTTACAATTTTGAGGCAAATGTTGGAGATGCTCCTATAACTTATAAACCTTAAACCTAGCTTGATTCAACTCACAAAATATTTGTTTTAGTGATCTAGGCAGGTCTTACAAAGATTCATCTAGATTAAGCCCAAACCTAGGATCATCAAACCTAGGTGTCTGTCCAGCATGTACTGATTTTCTTGAATTTTGGGACCACTTGTTGAAGACGTTCCCACACTCTATAAACCTGGTACCTAGCTTACTTTAACTCAGAAAATGTTGGACTAAAGATCTGGGCAGGTTTCACAACGGATGGATTTGAATCTGACCAACCTAGGATCACCAAACCTAGGAGTCTGCTAAGTATGTGCTGACTTTCTTGAGTTTTGGAGCCACTTGTTGGAGGCGCTTCCATATGCATAAAACCTGCAAGCTTGTTTCTTTCTACTCTGCAGGTGTTCATTTAAAGGGCTGGAAAGCTATCTCAACGGATCATTTTGATTCAGTCCAACCTAGGAGAATCGAACCTAGGCATCGACTCAGCATGTGCAGACCACTTTCTGGGAATTGAAGCGATGACAGTTTTGGCGCCAACGATGCCAATTCCCAAGGTAGCAGAAAAGTGACAGCTAGTCGTTGAATGATGAGGCTCTCACTTGCTTTAGCCTCTATAAATTGAAGGAAGACTGAAGAACTCAAGTCAGAGCTGCTATTACGAAGTCTAGACATCATACTACTTGAGTTATACTTGCAGTTCTCCAAAAGAGCCGAATTTGAGTGATATCTTTAAGGCTAAAGTATTGAGCATAATTGTACATCTTCTTGACTTTATCATTGAAGATCCCTTGATGTGAGGTCAAACACACCATAGTGGAAACTTGGGGATTTGTTTGCTAAGGTGGGATTCAACAAACTAGGGAGGTTTGTAGTGAGTGATCGGTTTGAGCTTAGCCTAGGAAAAAGCTTGTAAAAGGTTGTGGTTGAACCCGTAATAGCCACGATATAGTGAAGGTTAGAAATCCCAAGGTGGACTCCTTGAGTAGTGGATGTAGCCTTTGGCAGCGAACCACTCTGAATTGTTGTGTCAATCTCTTTAACCCTTCTCACTTAAGTGTGCATTAGTGTGGTTGTTAGTGTTCTTAATTTGTAAATCCGAGTTAAAGAAGAATTTGGCATCAACTACGCCAAATAAGAGATTAGGCGAAAAAGAGGCTAATTCTCCACCCTCCCTCTTAGCCATATACATAAGAGAGTTGTTATAGAAGACTTGTAATTTGTTGATATTCTTGATATTCTAAATTATATATTTAATAATTAAGGTAATTTTATTAGTTTGCTTACTCCTATACTACATGTCATTCACTAGTGTATGACGTATCACCCATTATTTATTATTATTAATATAATATTAAATAAGAGTATTTTAATCTTTTAATTTGGAGAGGTCATGTTTTTATAAATAGTATATATATAGATATAAGTTTTTCTCAAGAAAATGATTACTTTTAGGCTTAATAAGTCATCTAGCCCCTTAGTTTGTCCCTCATTTTGATTTTGGCCTCCCAGTTATTAAATTAATAATTTTGCTCAATAATTTTTCATGGTATCATGATTTTGGCCCCTAAACTTGTGCACCACTTGCATGATGACACGTGTCATAATTTTAATGGATGAAAGAAATAAACTAATACACTCCACCATACCCAATTCCTCACCCCCATCACTCAAAATTTCGGACACTAAAAATATACGCTTAATCATTTCTGATAACTAATAACGGAGCAACTATGGTAAATAAAATCACGATTGAAGATAAAAATAAAAACATCTTCTCACTTGTATTTCAAAATTTTTCCCCAATTAATAAATTTTAAATCTCTAATTATCGGTTCTTCAATCCCCTTCCCTCTTCTCTTTGTCATCAATCAACCTCAATCCTACCTCCTTTCCTCTCCTTGTTGTCATCGATCAACGGCACACCACCTCCTCCCACCTACGATGATTTAGCCTTTGCTTGCGATAGTGTAAGCGCTTTCTTCACCTCATTCCCCAATCTAGTAGGACACCTCATTGTGCAATTAACATGTAGTTTATAATCATACATAATCAGTCTGTTTTCTCAACAATTTTTCCAAAAGAAACATAGTCAAATTTATTCTTTATATATAATAGATATTAAATATAAAAATTGCATAAAATAAGAAATAAATTGTGAAAACTACTTTGAAAAAAATTAGAAAATTTTAAAAAGTTAGAGAATAATTTATTTTTAAAATTTCATGAATATTTCTAGTATTTTAATAAAAAATTTTAAAAATTTTAAAACTATATAATAATTTATTCCAATATTCTAAGAATGGTTTTACAATTTCGTAGAAAATTTCTAAAGTTTTTAAACATTACAGAATAATTCATTTCAATATTCTACGAATATTTTTAGTAATTTATTGAAGAGCTATAAAATAATTCATTCCATAGTTTTATCAATGTTTTCAATATTTCATTGAAAAATTCTAATAATTTTTAAAAACTACAGAATTGTTGGCCCAAAAGTGCCTAAGAGGGGAGGGGTGAATTAGGCTTTGAACTTTTTTGAACAGAAATGATTTAGTTTTTGTGATACCAATTCTTTATAGCGCACGGTGAGTGTTGTGAAGCAAGAATGTGAGTAGGGGGAGTAAGAGAGAACGAACACAAGTAGTTTAGAGTATTCTCTTCTCACCAGGTACTCCACTACCTAAAGGTTCATCCCTTTAGGATTTCAAACACTCACTATCCTAAGGTTTTTGTGAGTTCAACCTTAACCTTTACAAACACAAGCTTTTCTAGGCTAAGCTCAAACCTTTACAAGCTTTTCACAGGCTAAGCTCTAACCTACCCTCAAATCTAATCCTAGACTTGAGTACCCAGCAAATCTAATCCAAGAGTTGCTTACAAATTTCCCTTTGAATGTGTTTTACAATGTAAGCAGAAAAACCAGATCAGCTACCACGATTTCAAGCACAAGTCTACACTCAAATTTTTGCACAATAGTTGGGATAAATCTTCAAGGGTGTGATGGACCCTCTTTATAGAATCTGAGTGTGGGGGTAAGGAGTTGCAACGGATCCTTGTACTTCTAGTTGACTTCAGTTCGTTAAAGCATCAGTTTGGTACCGTTGTGCCATGTCAACTCCTTGGTTGCAAAGTATTACCAAATCTGGAAAGTTTGGACCACCTTCTTGAGTTGAGTAGGAGTTAGGTGGGAAAGTCTTCTGCAGTTCCATAAAGTCTTATTGTTCATCAATTCAAACAATTGGAAGTGGGTTTTAATTGCTCGGAGGACCAAACGCAACTTGCACAGAAAGGTTGATAGTGACAGCTCGCAGATATAGTTGCAACAAAAACCTTCTAGCGTGTTTCTGAGATATGGTTTTAGCAAAAATCATATTTCCTCCTGTAAACTAAAATGGGTCAAGCACCTATTTGGTACCCCGAGTTACGCTTTTGTCCCATTGGGAGTTTTTCTGTCCCTTTTCTATACCTCGAGTTTCAATTTTTGGCCCTTTTATGTACCTCGGGCAGCCCGGACGATGACGTGACCATCTGCCCGGGTCCACTTGATACATGTCGAATTTTTATTGGACCACGTGGTTTTGAAAAGGTTGGACCCACATCTTTCCAGAATTTTAATTTTCGGAAATTCCGAAAATTATTTTCCAATTTTAAACTAAAATACTGGCTGGTTGGCCCGATTTTACTCTCAGTTTTCCCAATTTGATCCGATTTGGAGAAAATCCAACCCCATCAATTAAAATTGGGTCCAAAGTGTTATCCCAAAAATTATTAACAAAATTATTACTTAATCCATTATTAGGATTGTATACATCTGACCCACGTTTCTAAACCATATATATTCTACTTAATTAATCTCATAATAAGTAAGCCCATGTATTACCCATTAAACAGTTTGATTAATCCAACCCTAGCCTTTCCTTGTCAAACGTCATTGTTCAAAGAAGAACCAAGGCAGATCAGGATGCCACCCCTCTCCTTTGCCTCCGGTCACCATGGCTTTCCATTGCCGAACATTCATCACAGTTCCACAAATTCCTTTTGAACCTGGAATCCAAACGGCATCGTTGTCGACATTGTGGTCGGCGCTCAACCGATCGAGTGGCGGTTCAACAGGTTAGAGGGAAAAGAGTCCAGGCGGCGACCCTTGGTAGTGGTTGGCGCGGTTAGTGATGGTAGCTTGGTGGAGTTGCGGGTAAGGGGAAGATGGTGACTCAAGGCGGCGTGAGCGGGGAATAGATGAGGGTGATGATGATGGCTTAAGGGTGAGCAAAGATTGAGGGAAAATAAGAGAGTTTAGAGATGACTGAGGAAGAAATTAGGAGAATTGAGAGAGATTGGTAAAGGAGAAGTGATGGGAAGTGTGGGTTTTGGGTGAGTGTGGAGGATGGAGAAGAGAAAAAAGAAAAGAGAATTAAAACAATAGAAACAAGAAAGAAAAGGATAGGAAACGGTTTTGGGTGAGTGGGGAGGAAGGAGAAGAGAGAAAAAAAAAATAAAAACAAAAGAAACAAGAAAGAAACGGCTAGGAACTGTTTGGGTAAGTGGGGAGGAAGGAGAAGAGAAAACAAAAAAAAAACAAGAAATAAAAGATTAGGAATCGGGAGTTTAATTGATGTGGGTGGGTTTTCTCTAACTCGGATCGAATTGGGCAAACCGGGAGTAAAATTGGGCCAACCGGCCGGTATTTCAATTTAAAAATTAGAAAATAATTTTTGGAATTTTTTAAAATAAAAATTCTGGAAAAAATGTAGTCTCACTTTTTAAAAACCACGTGTTCTAATAAAAATTCGACATGTGTCAAGTGGACCCAGGCAGATGGCCAGGTCATCGCCCGGGCTGCCCGAGGTATGTAAAAGGGCCAAAAATTGAAACTCAAGGTATAAAAAAGGGACAAAAAAACTCTCGGATAAAGAAACGGGACAAAAACGTAACTTGAGGTACCAAAAAGGTGCTTAATCCAACTAAAATCAACACAAGAAAGGCTAAACGTATACTTGTAATTTGTTAGCTATCAAAACCATTTATGCACCATGACAAAACATGGTTAATTTACAAATTAATATTAGGAGGTGATTAACCCAATTTTTGGTCAACAATCTCTCCCTTTTTTATGATGACAAATTCGTGTTGATTTCATCTATAACAAGGGTTAAAAAATATTTCCATATAAATTAAAAACTCCCCCTGTTTGGTTGCTCGCCCTTTCAACAACATTTTTGTAATTCAATAAGGATAAGTTTTCGAAAAACAATTTAAAGCATTCCTTGTGAATTTTATCTTGGCATACTTAGCCAACAATCTCCCCCTTTGATTTCCGATTTCTGCATGAGAGATTAGTTGAATATATGGAGAAATGTAAAGTAGAGCAGCATTCAACATAATAATTTTGGTTTTTAACTAAAACCAAATCACAGTTATAGGTGTGGTTTCTTTGATAGAAACTAGATTTCCTATTTCTACACATCCTGTATAAGACTTAATTAGACTGATCAAAGGTATGATTTTAACAACAACCATATCGTTACAATCTGCATAAGATCAATCAATAACATCAACTAATTCTCCATATTCCCTGCATAATAAACCAAGTCACAGACAAACCAGTCTGATTTTGGTTTTTCACAAAAACCATATCCATACTCCTTCCTGCATATAATGAATTAACACAACACATATTTTCTCCCCCTTTTGGCATCAACAGAAAGGGAGCAAAGATATAGCAACAGAACAAAGATCATGTAGAATTAAACATTCAAAAGAGTAATATCCAAACATTTTAACACAATATCAAGAAAGATAGAAAATATTCGAGGATATAACCAACCAAAATAAAAACCAAACTAGAGAACCACATCATAGAACCAAGATGAATGCAATTCATGAGTCCTAAAGTATCAGATCGAGAAAGGCTTCATTCATCATCAGAAAGTGCTGGAGGAGGCAATCTGGAAAGAACCAGTTCAAACAGCTCCATCATATCAACCTTAAGATCTCTTACCTTATCCCGAAGAGCTACAAAATCAGACTCCAGAAAACAGACACGAGTAGCAAGATCATCCAACTGAGTTTATTTAGCATTTTCTCGAGCCCTGATCACTTCATATTGGCCCTTTTGAGTAAGCTTAATACTCATTTTGGATAGGGTCAACCGATCAATTGGTCTAAGAGATATAAGAATAGGAGATTTGGTTGATTTCATACCGAATCTTCTTGCAATGAGTGTAACCAGCTAGCCATGACTCTTTGGTCGGTATAGGGCAATATGATGCAAGATCTGATATTCAATAGATAGGACTCTTCTTCATTAGGCAAGCAATCAGCCATAAATCAGCATTTTTTTATATCAGCCAAGTGTCAAGGACGCGGCAGAATCACTCTTGTGAGCATGTACATCATTGCTCGAGCAAGAGGGTTTGTTTGCTGATAGGTTCCCTTCTTGGCAGATCCATACACAGTTCTTACTTGTTGACTATAGGTAGGAGCTCCTTCAACATTCACTCTTAGCCCAGACTTTGTGTTGTAGTGCTTGATAGAACCTCTCTTCAACTTCAATACTTATCGAATAATGTCAGTAGTGACTCTGATTTTCTTGTCCCAAATATTGCACTGCACATACTTAACCTCTTCATTCTCATCCATCATTATCCTCAAATTCTTATAGAACTCAATCACAATCATCTCATCTACTTAGCCAAGTAATCAAGTCTGTAGTGCTTCAAGATGGGTGTGACTCCGAGAGCCTCAAAATCTGCTAGAACAACATTATAAGTCTTAGTTAGAGTCTTGAATTTACTTTTCCCATCTTCTTCCTTCTTCATTTTGCCATCAGGAACAGCTCAGCCACTTATTTTGGCTTTCTTTTTGGGCGGTTTAGGAACCTCTTTTTCCTCTTCCTCTTCGGGTTCCTGGTCCTCCTCAGCATCATCATTAGCAGCCTCTTCTTCTTCCTGCTACTCTTCTTCCTCAGCCTCATCATCATTATCATCCTCTACGGCATCATCATCATCATCTTCTTCTTCTTCTTCATGATCTTCTTTGACATTCTCTTCTTCCATATCAACATCCTCTTTTGCTTTATTTTCTTTCTCAGACTCCTCTTTATCTTCTTTCTTGTCTGAGCAGTAGCTAGAGATGAAGTAGTTATCAGGGTTATCTTCCTGTTCTGGTTCGTCATAAACCAGATTGTCTCCAGCAGATTTATAACTCAAAATTTTTTCCGTGTCACTTCCTTTTGCTCTCTTCCGCTTCTTGGAAGATTCTGTCTCTTCATCAGCAAGAGCCTCATCTGAGTCAGTGTCAATCAAATGAACACAATTGTCTTGTTTCTTCTTCTTTCCTGTCTGCCTGATAGTGCCTCTGTCAAGAAGCCTAGCAGTTGGTTTCCTCATCGCAGGAACTGTGGTTTTTCCAGAAACCATATCTGCTCTCTTTTTCTTCACGGATTGGCGCAGAGACACAGTTTCCTCCTCTCTATCGACACACTGTTTTTCCAACGCTTTTCCATTGTCAGATGCTGATTCATCAAGGGTCTCTTCATCAGCATTGTTCTTCTCATCATTCGATTTTTGCCCAACCAGATCTTCATTCACCTTTAAGGCTTCTTTCTCAACACCATCCGCAATCTTCAAGATCTTTGAAGGTGTGAAACCATCATGGCTGCTCTCCATGGTGCCCTCAACATCATTCATTTTCAGTAAATCACCATCCTTTTGTACAGAAGGGATGGTTTCAACATCAACCAACATATCCCCGACAACTTTTCCTTTTTTTGGAGATTTGGTTCTTCCAGCTACCAATCTCTGACTCTTTGAGTTTCTTCTTCAATTATTTTTAACTCTTTAGCAATATCCTTCTCTTTTTTAGCCAACTCAACATCAACATCATCAACATGACCTGATGGACCTCCTTCTCTTTCTGGTATCACCGGTCTCAAAACATCTAGAAAGTACTCTCCGGCGGCTTTTTCACTAAATTCACCAAATCTCTTCATAATGCTAGATGAAACAGAGTTTACTTCTTCAGTATTTGGCGTATCAGAAAGAATTTTACAAGCTCCCTATATATTCTCTACAGCCCACTCTTCTGCCTCATACAAAAGCCTCGCACAAGTGTGTTTTTCTTTAGAGGGCACAATATTCTTTTTGGCATATTTAGGGTCATAAGTCTTTCTATTACTATCCTAGTAGCATTTGAAACAGTAGGTGGAGAATTAGAAGAGTACTACCCGAAACCTTTGATTTCTTTGCTTTTGACCTTTGAACTCCCTTGCCTTTTTCGATTTTCTTTTTCATCACCTCGTCAGCCTTGAATTTCTTCAAGCCTTCAGCCGTAGTCTTCTCAGTTGATGTTAAATCTATGCTGACTGTTTTCCCTTTCATTTCTTGAGACTTCTTTGTAGAGGTCTTTGGCGTGGAGACAGGTTTTGGCTTCTTTAGCAGGATCGCCCTTTCTAGAGTATGTCTTCATGTTGGAGATTTTGAGAGTCTGAGTATTTTAGGGTTTCTGTATTGAGAGAATTCTTGAGGGTGATATAAAATCGGGTTTAGGGGAGAAATTGAATAATGAAGGAGAGAGAGAGGATAGGTCACGGGTTATAGGGAGCGGTTAATGGAAATAACTTTTCCACTTCCTTTGTTCCCTCTGTCAGGCATAAGAAGTTTAAAAAGTAACTTCCCTTTTGCAGAATTGTCTCCTCCTTTTCCTCCAACTGGTGATTAATAATCGTTGGCTGTTGACAAATGGTTTTTCCCAAGAACCATATCTTCTTAGCTTTGGCGGATAGATGGCTTTTCATGAGACCAGATCATCACAAAATTACCCACTCAGCTTTTCTGATGATTTGAACACCTTTTAAAAGTGTCCTCTTTTACTTGAATGCATAGTGCTTGTGTTCTAGTGTTATGATTGCAATATACGATTGTATGATGATGTATGAACAAATATGCACAAATATGGTCTATGCAACAACCAGATCTCACTGATTCCACACAAGAGAGCTTTTTGGCTTGAGCATCAAGCTTTGCTCTCCTCATCTCCTCTTCAGACTAGAGATGCATCTCTCTTGTAGGTCTGTTGTAAGGATTTTGCACAATATGCCACATCTCAATATCTTTCCCTTCAAAAAAAAATCTTCATCCGAAATTTCCAATAGTCAGAGTTTGCCCCATCAAAGTATGGTGCCTTAATGATACTTGTACCCTCAAATTGTCTCTAGATTTTACTCCTTAGAACTGAGAACGCAGCTCCGATAGCAATTGTTGACCCAAAAGTGCCTAAGAGAGGAGGGGTGAATTAGGCTTTGAACTTTTTCGAACAGAAGAGATTTGGTTTTTGTGATACCAAATCTTTATAGCGCACGGTGAGTGTTGTGAAGCAAAAATGTGAGTAGGGGGAGTAAGAGAGAATGAACACAAGTGATTTGGAGTGGTTCTCCCTCACCAGATACTCCACTACCTAAAGGTTCCTCCCTTTAGGATTTCAAACACTCACTATCCTTAAGTTTTTGCAGGTTCAACCTTAACCTTTACAAACATAAGCTTTTCTAGGCTAAGCTCAAACCTTTACAAGCTTCTCACAGGCTAAGTTCTAACTTACCCTCAAATCTAATCCTAGACTTGAGTACCCAACAAATCTAATCCAAGACTTGCTTACAAATTATACTTTGAATGTGTTTTACAATGTAAGCAGAAAAACCAGATCAGATACCACGATCTCAAGCACAACTCTACACTCAGATTTTTGCACAATAGCTGGGATAAATCTTCAGAGCTGTAGTGGAACCTCTTTATAGAATCTGAGTGTGGGGGTAAGCAGCTGCAATGAATCCTTGGACTTCTAGTTGACTTCAGTTCATTAAAGCATCAGTTTGGTACCGTCGTGCCATGTCAACTCCTTGGTTGCAAAGTATTACCAAATCTGGAAAGTTTGGACCACCTTCTTGAGTGGAGTAGGAGTTAGGTGGGAAAGTCTTCTACACTTTCATAAAGTCTTCCCTCTTACTTGTTCATCAATTCAAACCGTTGGAAGTGGGTTTTAATTGCCCGGAGGACCACACGCAACTTGCACAAAAAGGTTGACAATGACAACTCACAGATATAGTTGCAACAAAAACCATCTGGCGTGTTTTTGAGATATGGTTTTAGCAAAAACCATAATTCCTCCTGTAAACTAAAATCAACACAAGAAAGGCTAAAAGCATACTTGTAATTTGTTAGCCATCAAAACTATTTATGCACCATGACAAAACATGGTTAATTCACAAATTAACATTAGGAGGTGATTAACCTAATTATTGGTCAACAAGAATAATCTGTTTCATTATTCTATGAATATGTTTTTGGCCTAAACTGTTGGCCTAAACGTGGACTAATCACCTCTTAAGCTTAATTAGTGAAACTAACTATGTTTAGTGGTGGTTTGGATTTAATTTTGATGATTAACAAACTGCTCGAAAAGAATGCTTTGTATATCTCCTTGTGTTGATTTTAGTTTACAGGAGGAATTATGGTTTTTGCTAAAACCATATTTCAGAAACATGCCAGATGGTTTTTGTTTCAACCATATCTGCGAGCTGTCACTATCAAACTTTCCAGCAACTTGCGTGTGGTCCTCCAGGCATTTAAATCTCACTTCCAACATTCAGAATTGGTGAACAAGTAAGAGAAAAGGTTCAAAAATGTGCAGCAAACATCCTCTCTCATCTACCATGAAGATGGTCCCCTTGGTGGTCCAAAGTTGCCGAAAATAGAAACACTTTACAACCAAGGAGATGCAACTTATTAAGTAGTCCTCACATATATTTCTAACGTTCAAAATTAAAGAGCAAGTACGAGAGATATTCCAAGAGATATTATCTCTCAAAGATGGTGGTCCAAACTTCCCAGAAATAGCAATACTTGGAGTAATTGTGAACTCAAGTCAACTTGGAGATTCAAGGAGCCGTTGGAAGACTTCTCCCCAAAGACTCAGAAGTATATAAGAGGACTCACAACACTTCTGAAAGTGGTTCCAGCCACTTTGAAAAGTTCTATGCTTTGAAGATATGGTTTTTGCTGGAACCAAACCCCTGAAAGATTTTATATTTTAAATTAAGCTTACCTTGTGAGAATCTTTTGTGCTAAACCCTTTGTAAATACCTCTTGAGTGAGCCACTCCTGGGGTTATCTTGTTGAGGTGATTATGAACAAGACTTGGATTAGTTTTGCTAGGAACTCAAAGGTAAGATTAGCTTTTGAGGGTAGGTTTGAAGATTGAGCCTTGAGAAAAGCTTTCATATAGGTTAGAGAGTGAGCCTTGGGAAAACTCTTGTAAAGGTTAGAGCTGAGCCTGTGAAAAGCTTGAGTGTAGGTTAGAGCTGATCCTGTGAAAAGCTTAGGTCAGAGCTAATCCTGTAAAAGCTTGTAAAGGTCAAGGTTGAACCCGTAAAAGCCTAAATATAATGAGCGTTTGAAATCCTAAAGGAATGAACCTTTAGGTAGTGGAGTACCTAGTGAGTAGGAACCACTCTAAATCTCCTGTGTTAGCTCTTCTTCCCTATCTTATTCTCAAGCTCATTTCAAATTACACACTCACTCTTCCAGAAATCTGGTTTCACAAAAACCAGGTCGTCTTAAACTCAAAAAAGTACCTAAGCCTAATTCACCCCCCTCTTAGGCACTTTTGGGCCTACAATTGGTAGCAGAGCTACGTCCTTAGTGCAAAGAAGTAACATCCAGAGGCAAAGATCATGGCCTATGAGGGTACAAGCATCAACATGGCATCCCACTTTAATGGTGCCAAATTTGACTATTCAAAGGTCAAGATAAAGAAACATTCCGAAGGAAGGAATCCCATGGGTGCAAAGATTAATGAATCCAAGAAGGATTCTTTGGTATGTTTTGGATGCAACCAATCAGAGCATATCAAGTCCAATTGCCCATACCAAAAGAAGCGGAGATATGTTCTTCAAAAACCAGAGGAAAGAAGGTTATGGTTGCTTGGGATGAATCGGATTCTTTGAAAGATTCAGACATAGAGGAGGCAACAAATCTATGCTTCATGGCTCATGGAAAATCTGAGGTAAATGACTCTCTTAACTTCACTTTTGATGAGTTAGTAGAAGCTTTTAGAGAATTACATGATAATTATAGGCTAAGTCCTTAAGAAAAATAAGGAATATAAAAAAAAATGAATTGATATTATTGAATCTGATGCTGAAGCTCACAAAAATTCTTATGTGAAACTTGATCACGCTCATTTTGATGCTTTAAAAATATGTGAAAATTTGATGAGTGAAAAACTTGTTGTGCAAAATATTCATGATGAGCTAGAAAAGAAAATTGCTTGTAGTATTGCTATGTGTGATAAGTTTTTAAAGGAGAATGATGAGCTTAAGAAGGATGTTGAGGATCTAAAATGTTCTCTTGTGAAGTTTAGAAATCGAACAGATAACCTAAAAATGTTGGTAGGGCAGCAAAGGCATTCATTGCAAAAAGAAGGAATAGGGGCTACATATATTGATACGACAACATACCTAGCAAATCCTACAAGCACCTTCGTATCTAAGATTGTCCCGATCTTAAATCACCACCAATCGTGCACGCTTTATGCACCGTTGTTCTTCACCTCCTAACAATCCGTGCTAGACAATAGATGGACGTGATAGCCCCTCCACCTCCTAATCTCTCGGTACTAGACAATAAAGAAACAAAGCACAAAGGAATATGAATCACAATAGCAAATATCACTACCTGTAATTGTTAGCAAATCCCTAAAATAAAAATAAGCAAAGAGACACCTCTCTTGATGTGAGAATATTCAAGCTTTACTGAACTTTTTATTTCACAAATATTTTGTTTAACAATGAACCCTAAAGACTCTATTTATAGGAGATCACAACACTCCTAGGTCGGCCACCTCCTCACACAAGTCGGCCACCTCCTCAAAACTTAACCCTAGTTGCCGCCTCTCCTATTACTAGATGGACTAGGATTTTAATTGAGCCCACATAACTTGGACACTAATTAAAAACCTTACAATTAAAAACCCAAATAACTAAAGCCCACATTAATCAACTAATTAATAATGGACTTGACCCAACATAATAAAATAAATAAAACCCATGCCGAAATTATAAAAACATTTAATTATAAAAATTCGGCAAACCCTAATAAGAAAACTACTGATATGTCGACATGGCCCAAGTGTGGCCCAATGACGTCGACTGTCTCTAGGCCTCTATTATTCCTTCCCACACAGTGATGCACGCGGGTTTCTTCATAAGCTCTTCTCCCATCTCGACTACTCGATCTTCTTGCAACTCGAGAATGAGTAATGCTTGATCTTGTCTTTACAATTGATCTTTGTTCTTCTTGGATCGAGCCCGTGTAATTGGACCCGTGGGCAACACCAATTCGCCAGTTGCTCCTTGAGTGTCCACATCTATGTCCGCATTATTCTCCCCCTGCTGAAAAGGATTCGCCCTCGAATCTGTATCTGCATTGTCAAAGGAAGTAGGATCAGAAACATTGAATGTGGCACTAACACCATACTCACCTGGCAGATCAATCTTGTAAGCATTGTCGCCAATGCGTTCAAGAACTTGAAATGGTCCATCACCATGTGGATCCAGCTTAGATTTCTTTTGCTTAGGAAACCTCTCCTTCCGAAAGTTTACCCAAACCCAATCGCCAGGCTCAAACCGCACAAGTTTGCGCCCTTGATTAGCTCGTTGAGCATACTTCTTGTTCTTTGTCTCAATATGCTGTCGAGCTTTCTCATGAATAGACCGCACTAACTTTGCTTTTTGTTGTCCATCTGCACTCACAAGCTCATTAACAGGTAAAGGCAACAAATCCAAAGGGGTTAGTGGGTTATATCTATAAACAATTTCAAAAGGTGAATAACCCGTAGAAGAATGTTTGCTCCTATTATAAGCAAACTCGACCAATGGCAAACATTCTCCCCAAGTTTTCAAATTTTTATCCACAACAGCATGCAACAAAGATCCCAAAGTTCTGTTTACCACTTCCGTTTATCCATCCGTTTGAGGATGACAAGTCGTCGAGAACAACAACTTGGTCCCCAACTTACCCCATAACATGCACCGGAAGTGACTAAGGAACATAGAATCCCTGTCTAAAACAATGGTTTTAGGAAGGCCATGCAATCGCACAACATCCCTAAAGAACAAGTCAGCAACATGAGATGCATCATCTGTTTTATGACAAGTAATAAAATGTGCCATTTTGCTAAACCTGTCAACAACAATAAATACACTATCATGTCCCCGCTTGGTCGGAGCTAACCCAATAACAAAGTCCATAGACAAATCCGTCCAAGGGCTATCCGGAACAGGCAGTGGCGTGTACAACCCATGAGGTTGCACTTTCGATTTCGCTGCCTATATGGAACACAACCTGCACAAACTAGCTCAACATCTTTCTTCATATATGGCCAATAAAAATGCTCATGCAAGATGTCAAGTGTTTTAGCAACACCAAAATGTCCCATTAAGCCCCCATCATGAGACTCCCTAACAAGCAATTCTCTCATTGAACAAGCTGGAATGCAAAGTCTACGTTCCTTAAACAAATATCCTTCAGCAATATAAAACTTACCGAACCCAGCATGTTCACAAGCAGCATAGATAGAAGCAAAATCATGATCAGATCTGTACAAGTCCTTAATATGCTCAAATCCCATCAGTTTCGAACTAAGAGATGTAATAAGAGCATACCTTCATGATAATGCATCGGGTATGACATTATCCTTACCTTGCTTGTATTTCACCACATAGGGAAATGTCTTTATGAACTCGAGCCATTTAGCATGTCTCTTGTTCAGTTTTCCTTGGCCCTTTAGATGCTTCAAACTTTCATGATCAGTGTGGATCACGAACTCCTTGGGCCACAGGCAATGCTGCCACGTTTGCAACGCGCATAAAACTCTTTATCATATGTCGAATAGTTCAGCTGTGCACCCTTCAACTTTTCGCTAAAATAAGCGATTGGCCTCCTTTCCTGCAAAAGAACAGCACATATGCTTATACTAGAGGCATCACATTCAACCTCAAAGGTTGAGTTAAAATTCGGCAATTTAAGAATAGGAGCAGTACATAATTTATCCTTCAAAGTATTAAATGCATCCTCTTGCTCCTGTCCCCATTTAAACCCAATTATTTCTTAACAATTTCATTCAAAGGTGCAACAATCGTGCTAAAATCTTTTACAAACCTTCTGTAAAAGCTAGCAAGTCTGTGAAAAGATCTTACCTGTGAGACTGTTGTAGGAGTCGACCATTCCCTTATGGCTTGTACCTTCTCTTGGTCGATTTCGATTCCCATGGAACTCACAACATAACCAAGAAAAACAATGCTATCCATGCAGAATGTACACTTCTTTAACTTAGCAAATAGTTTTTCAGCCTGAAAAGTCTCCAATACTAATCTAAGGTGTTCAATATGCTCATGTTCATTACTGCTATAGATAAGTATGTCATCAAAGTACACAACCACGAATTTTCCTATGAAGGCTCTCAATACATGGTTCATCAATCGCATAAATGTGCTAGGCGCATTACTCAAACCAAATGGCATTACCAACCATTCATATAATCCATATTTAGTTTTGAATGTTGTTTTCCACTCATCACCTACTTTCATGGGAATTTGATGGTAAACACTCGTGAGATCAATCTTAGTAAATATGCATGCACCATGTAATTCATCAAGCATTTCATCAAGTCGAGGGATAGGATGGCGATACTTAACTGTTATTTTGTTGATTGTGCGACAATCATCACAAATATGCCACGTGCCATCCTTCTTTGGCACTAGAATCACTGGTACTGCACATGGTCTCAAACTCTCTCGCACCAACCCCTTTGCAAGCAACTCGTCAACTTGCTTTTGAATTTCTTTGGTCTCCTCGGAGTTGGCTCTATATGCTGGCCGATTTGGGATTTGTGCTCCAGGAACAAAATCAAATTGGTGTTCTATGCCCAGAAAAGGCGGCAATTCCTTTGGTAGTTCCTCTGGAAATACATCCTGAAAATCCTGCAAAACAGAAATAACAGAACTAGGAATGTCGGGATTAAGGTCAGTGTCAGAAAAATAAGCGCCCCTGTACAAGAGCACCAAAATATCCTTTCTTCCCGCACATGATACTCTAAAATCCCTCACATTTGCATAGAGATTTTGTTTCTTTTCCCCCCTTTTTTTTCTCTCCAAGTCGACATTGGCTCTCCTTTTCACTCCCTTAGTGTCGACTTCACTACTTTGTTTTTCTTTTTGTTTCAGCTCTCCTTTTTCAAGGTTCTCAACCTTTTGCACACCCTCTCCTTTTGCATAGCCCTCGGCTATGCTCTCATGCTCACCATTGTTTTGCAGCTTGGCTGCCTTTTCTTGCTTCATTGCCTCAGCACTCTTTTCCAAGTGCTTCTGAACATAGTACACTTGCCATGGAGACAATGGAGCTACCACAAATTTCTGCTCACCCATGGAGAAGGAGTATCTATTCTTGTAGCCATCATGCCATACACGCCTGTCATACTGCCATGGTCTATCAAGTAAAATGTGACAAGCATGCATAGGAATAACATCACACAAAATCTTGTCAGTATAATTACCAATGGTCATAGTAACAAGAACTTGTTTCGTCACCTTGATCTCACCGATGTCATTCGACCACTGTAGTTTATATGGGTGGGGACGCTTCGACACTGCTAATCCCAATTTCTCCACCATCAAGGTGCTGGCTACATTCGCACAACTCCCACTGTCGATGATCACACTGCATGCTTTACTATCGACATGGCATCTGGTGTGGTAGATATTTTCCCTCTGCTCGGTCTCATCCTCCTTTAATTGTGCACTAAGAACTCGCCTGGTCACGAGGAGCAAAGGATCAGATGCTGGCGCCTCTTGCACATATCGATCTTCCACCGGAACATCCTCCAGTTCAGGCATGTTAGCACATGATTCATCCTCCTCATCATCCGAGTATAGCTCGCCTTCCCGAACATAGATCATCTTCTTGTTTTGACACTGGAAGCAATGTGCCCAATACCCGCACACTTGAAGCACTTCGCATCTCGATGCTTAGCTGTGGAGGAAGAAGTTGACTAACTTGCTTTTGGGGCTGGTTTGTAATCGGCCAGTCTTGTCTTTTCCGCTCTTGGCTTCCCTTCTCGGGTGTACTTCCATTGATTCCAATTGGATGAACTGGATGTGATGTAAGGCCCTCGAAAACCCCATTTGCTATTATATACCTTCAGCTGCCTTTCCACCTTGATCGCATTCTCAACAACCTCTCCAATGTCTAGATTATGTTGTAGCTCTATGACATTAGCAATCTCTCGGTTCATTCCAGTAAGAAATCGTGCCATGGTTGCTTGGGGTTCCTCCTCTATATTCGCCTGAAGTATTTGTACTTCCATCTCCTTATAATACTCATCAATGCTCCGTGTGCCTTGCCTCGAAGTTTGCAGCTTCTGGTGCAAATCGGTATAGTAGTAGCTCGGTACATTTCTTCTCCTCATGATGCCTTTCAATTCACCCCTGTTTGAGGGGGTCCTTGTCCTGCACGACGCCTGTCCAACAAAAACTTGTTCCACCATTTAAGAGCATAATCAGTAAATTCAAGAGTTGCTAGGTTAATCTTCTTTCCCTCGGAAAAGTGATAACAAATAAAAACCATATCAACTCTTTTCTCCCATTCAATGTAAGCGTCTGCATCTCCTCTTCCCTCAAAAGAAGGTATCTTGATCTTGATGTTGTTCATGTTGGCATCGACATTGTTGAATGGCTCCCATTCGTTGTTCCTTCCATAATGTCGATTCTGATAGCCTCCTCTTCCTCTCGGCATTCTGCCATCTCGTCCATAGCCTTGGCGACGCGGCTGCCACTCTCCCTCTTCCCACACCTCTTCTTCAAACTCGCCTTCCAAACGCCTCCGAGGCTCAGCTTGCTGCCGAAGTTCTGGTATCTCGCCTCTTGGCTACGGTTCGTCTCGCTGCCTTGGTTCCTCGACTAATGGCGGTTGTTGCTGGTGTTGGCGTGGAGGGGACTGCTGCTGCTGTAGTTGCCGTGGTGGCGGCTGCTCTCCCTGGACGGTCAATCCTGCAAGTAGGCGCTTCAGCTCCGCCAAGTCGTCTCTATGTGTGCGCCTGAACTCGGCTAGCTCATCGGATTTGTCGAGCAATTTGATGTTGAGACGGACTTCCTTATCTCTCAATGCCCTCCATTGTAATGACTCCCCATGCCAGTCTTGCAGACTGCTCTCCGAGTCATTGCTTTTTGGCGACTGCGACATCTTCCTGAAAAATAACCTCACCCTCTCTTGTGTTTCATTCACTCTCTTGTCCCTTGCTAGGGTTTTATTTGTTAGGATCCATAAACAATTCACAGAAAATAACGAATTTCCACGTATTCAATAGAATCAAATGAATTTCCTAACAAGAAACGACAAACTTCACGAAACTAGAGGAAAGATTTAAACTCAATTTAAGAACAGAAAACACACACAAGGAGAACAATTTGTATGTGTAGATTTTTGGTTAATCGAGCAATATGAAACAATATCACCCAATGCAACAAATCGGCTACCAACACAACAAACTGAATGAAAACTTAAGAATCAATTCGGGTAGGATTTTTCACCCGAATTCCTGCAAAACAATTTGGTTATCAATAAATCAATCGATTTTTTTCTCTTTTTTTTAAAATATATTTGCTGCCGAAATTTCAAGAAACACTCAACAAAGCAATTCCACAAATCGACTAATTGATTAGGGTTTAGTCGAGATTTTTGTTTAATATATAATAATTCGGCAGAAAGAAACAATAAACATAGAAAAAATTTAAAGAATAGTTGATTGATTTGATAACCTGAGCTCCGCTACCAAAATTGAAACGACAACACACCTAGCCGGCCCTAGAAACATCTTCGTTTCTAAGATTGTCCCGATCTCAAATCACCACCAATCGTGCACGCTTTTTGCACCGTTGTTCTTCACCTACTAACAATCCGTGCTAGACAACAGATGGATGCGATAGCCCCTCCACCTCTTAATCTCTCTGTGCTAGACAACAAAGAAACAAAGCTCAAAGGAATATGAATCACAATAGCAAATATCACTACCTGCAATTATTAGCAAATCCTTAAAATAAAAATAAGCAAAGAGACTCCTCTCTTGATGTGAGAATATGTAAGTTTCCTAGAAGCTATTATGACACTCATAATGAGCTAGACATGCAGCGGAAGCTAGGAAACTAAACCAAGAACCACATGTGAAGCATATAAACCGCATAACAAAATTTCGTACCTTGTTCGGTTGAGGTCTTTCACCCAACTGCTGGAACAAATCATCTAGACCAAGACGAAGCTGGAATGAATCAGTTAGAGCAAGAAGAAGACCCGCTCCTCTACGGTATCCACACGAACCGTGACCTTCCCGGAATCGTCACACGAATCCAAGAACCGAGCACTCCCACTTGATGTGCTAGCAACAAGGTAGGAGCTAGTGTGTGTTTGGATGCTCTTGCTTCTTTCATAAAGAAGAAGAACTGAAGGGAGGTGTTTTCAGAGTGTTTTTGAGGCTGCCAAAAACGTGGTGAAGGTGATGAGAATGAGCTGAATGATCTGATCACAAAGCTCCACCCCATCCAAAAGCTCATTAGTGGAGGTAATGGCCAACACCTTGGCCCCATTGCCCATTACCCACCATTATCATGTCAAGACACAATAATACTC
>JAKUCV010002694.1:0-24714 GCA_028386065.3 Turnera subulata | reverse complement strand
ATTTGTCTCCGTTTGATTTCCTTGTAATTGATCTTGATCCTAGGGATGTGAGAGATCTTGTGCCAATCTCCTCCATTCCCCCGACACCTTTCCTCCAGTGTTTTATGACATCTGTTTATCTCCAGAAATTGGAGGGAGGAGGGTAAGCCTTCTTCCGGAAAGGACTGTAACTCGGGGCAAAGATAAAGTTTCAACTCACTAAGAGAAGACAGGTGTTCAAGTCCCCTGTAATATAGGGATTTCAGATGTGTAAGATTCCACAACTGGAGAGAATTGAGTGAGGGGGGAGGAATGTCTCTTCTGGGAAGGATTCCAGTACTTCTTCACTGCCATCTATGCACAAGGACGAAAGGGATTGAAGTGCCCGCAAACCCCAGTTCTTGCGGCCAGCAACCAGTTTCCCGCAACTCCTAATTTCGAGCTCTTTTAGGTTGGAGGGAAAACCTCCTTCTGGGGATGATTCTATCCCAGGACAGTCCGAAATCTTAAGGATTTCGATGCTGGAGGGCAAGCCTCCCCCTGGAAATGATCTTAATTTGGTACAGAAGGATAGCGTCAATTCTGTTAGAGAAGGGAGGAGAGAATGCATGTGCTTGGAAAGCTCCTCCAATGCGTCTGAGTCTTCTAAAGACACAGTGCTCTCAATCCCCGCTACAGATTCAATGGTTTCAAGCACTGGGCAATGTTCATCATCATCCATTACAGGAAGATGATGAGAAGTTCTTGGAGGCGGCATCAGTTGTTGCAATCTAGGCATGTTTAAAAATGCCAGCTTCTCAAGGGATGGAAATGACTTCTTGTTGCAAGAATTAATGCCATAGAATTCAGGACCTATGCTCACAATACTATCAAAATATGCAATCTTCAGCTCTTTTAGAAGCTTCAACTGTGCCAGTACTGGCAACTCGGAACAATGTCTTCCTCCGCTGAGATGTAAACTTGTTAGCATTGAGAAACAATGCTCCCCTAACCAATTTGGAAATCTTACACCCGGATAGTTATGCACCTCTAGAGCTTTCAAGTAGCTACTAGGCTGTAATTGCTCCAAGATATGCTCAGAAAGGGATCTGCTACATCCATCATCCTCACCCCACCTCAACTCCAGTTTCTCAATGTACCTTTTGCCTTTCAGATTTGCTTCAGAAGCATGACAAGGATCCACAACATTTTCAAGGTTCCAAATACAAAGTTCTCCCCCAAGATGCTCCAGTGGCCCCAATTCTGCAATGCTATAACTCTTCCCTTTTCCAACAAAAAAATCTGTTAACACTACCAGCTTAGTCAGCTGACCCAGTTGTGGTGGCATCTCCAAGATCTTTGTATTCCTGATATCCAGGTGACGCAAATTCTTCAATCTGTTCATGGTTGTTGGCAACCGTGCAACCCCTGTTAGGAAAAGATCCAAGTATCTCAAGTTCCTCAAATTCCCCAACAAATTGGGCAACTCTACAAGCTCCATGCAATAACTCAAGATCAACGTCTGCAGACTGTACAAATTACACACATCATCAGGTAGAAAATGTATCTCCCAACAGGAAAGATCCATGTATCGTAAATGTTTGAGCTTTCCGATTGAATCGGGCAACTTCAAGCCTGTGGTACCACTATTAAAAACAAATAGTGGCAAATGAAATGCTCTTAAGAAGGGAAGAGCTGTCAAGGAATCAAGAGAGCCTCTTTCAAATTCACCATTGAATCCGTAGGATTGAAAGAGCGTACGCGAAAATTCCGCTTTTTGGATTTGCTCTTTCACATGGGAATTTGCTACATCAAATGACAAATATCTAGTCTTCACAATAGCCATCCTTGATCTGTCCCACTCTGCAGCAAAAATCTCCAGATACAAATCTAGCTAAGTCGTTTACCAAATCATGCATGGACAGTAATCTTGGATTATCATTTGATTGTTGGAGGAAGGACCTTGCTACAAGACCCTGAATGCACTTCTCGCCTATTTCTTCCATCTCAATGTTTTCTCTATCTTGTATCAGAAGACCCTCCGCCATCCATATATGAACTAAAACCTCTTGATCAATATCATAATCCTTTGGAAATATAGCACAGTACGCAAAACACTGCTTCAGATGTGAAGGAATATAATGATAGCTTAACTTCAGTGCTGGAAGAATTTGTTCATCAATGAGTACTTGATACCATAAAGAACTCTTCGATATTTCCTCCCATTTCAGGGCATCCCTATCGCAGCTTAAGAGTCCTCCAAGTGTTTTTAGTGCCAATGGCAAGTCATCACACTTCTGAATTATATCTCTTCTAATCTTATCCAAGTCTGGATACACAGATGGATCTTCCTCACCAAAAGCATGATTTTTAAACAATAACCAGGAATCCTTGTCTTCTAATTTCTCTAGCTGAAAACGACTGAGGGACCTGATTGACGCCATTTTGTCATCGCTTGTAGTAACTGTTGGCTTTGATCTTCAAACTATTCAAACTAATCACAAGAACATCGATGTTTGAGTCTCAAACATCGATGTTTTGATGATTCGGAAACTTCAAATAATTGGCAGAACTGCTAGAACATCGATGTTGGGTCTAGAACATCGATGTTTGAGGTTTCGAAATTTCAAATATTTGGGCAGTACTCCTAAAACATCGATGTTTGAATCAAAACATCGAAGTTTTGATCCTGTTGGAAAAATTTTCTGGGAAATTTCCAGAAATTCTGCAGAAACCAAGGTTGATTTTTTGGGTTACTGTTCTATTGGTTTTCTCTCAATTCACTCAATCTTTTGGCTTGAACACTTAATGAACAAACCAAGAAACACTTTGTAAAGTGAAACACACTCAATGCACTCTTATTTCACTTGTAGAATTCAGATTACAACACTCAATATATAGGCAAAAAATCAACCTATAACCCACTAACTTGCATCATTGTTGACAGCTCAACACTTTGTTGTCCTAAGATGCTCATAATGACTCAGCTCTTCTTTAATGGCACAGCTCATAAAGAAGAGACACACAACACTAAAGATAACATAATTGATCAACACAAATCAATAATTAAAGACACACTCAACTAACCCACTTAAAGCAATAATAGAGTGGACCCTAGCTTAGTGTTACAGCTAGATCACACTAATGCAACTTGATCACACATCACACTAGTGCAGCTTGATCATATAATCTAACACTCCCCCTTGACCAAGCTGCTCTTCATGTTCAACATGTTCTTCAACAAATCAAACCTGTTCTTGGGCAAAGGCTTTGTGAACAGGTTTGCCAATTGCATTTCGGAAGAGCAGAATAAGACTTGTACTTCTCCTTCACTTTCGGCTTCTCGAATCACATGAAATCTGATCTTGAAATGCTTAGTCCTACCATGATCAATTGGATTCTTAATCATAGCAATAGTGGACTGATTATCACAGAATAGCTCCATAGGTTCTTCTTGCTCCATCTTCAAATCCAACATGATCTTTCTGAACCAAACTACTTGGTTTACAGTTGAGGCAGCAACAAGGTATTCTGCTTCGGCTGTGGAATGAGCAACAACTGTTTGTTTCTTGGAACACCATGAAAATGCATTTGAGCCAAACAAGAAAACATAACATGTTGTGCTTTTCATGTCATCTTTACTTCCAGCCCAATCACTATCACTATATGCCTTCAATTTTGCATCTTTGGATGAACTGTAATGTAGACCAAGATTAGTAGTGCCTTTGACATACCTTAGCACTCTTTTCATAACAGTAGCATGGCTCTTCTTGGGGGTATTGAGAAATCTTGATAATAAATTTGTTGCAAATACTAGATCAGGCCGAGTTGTTGTAAGGTACAGCAAGCTCCCTGCACAGCTTCTGAACACCCCAATTTCAGAATCTTCTTCATCTTCATTCTTTGCAAGCTTGGTGTTTTGAACCAATGGGGTTGGCACTGGATTGCAAGAGTCCATTTTGAATTTCTTCAGAATAGATTCTGCATATCTTTTCTGAGAAATTATAATTCCTTCATCACATTGCATCACCTCCATTTTAAGGAAGTAGTCCATCAATCCCAAATCAGGCATTTCAAACTTTTTCATCATTTCAGTTTTGAAAACTGAAATTTTGCTGTGATTTGCTCCAGTAATCAGCATGTCATCAACATAGAGTGAAACTATGATCATGTCATCAATTGAGCTACCTTTCACATACAGAGTTGCTTCACTTTCACTCTTTTTGAATCCTTGATGAACCAAGTGACTGTCCATGCGACTATACCAAGCTCTTGGAGCCTGTTTTATTCCATAGAGAGCTTTCTTCAACCTGTAAACATGGTCTTCCTTTCCTTCTACAATGAAACCTTTAGGTTGCTCAATGTAGACTTCTTCTTCTAGAATTCTATCTAGAAATGCAGATTTCACATCTAAATGGAAAACCTTCCATTTATTTTGAGCTGAAATAACAAAGAGCAATCTGATTATGTCAAGGCGAGCTACCGGGGCAAATGTTTCAAGGTAGTCTAGGCCATATTGTTATGCATAGCCCTTTACTACAAGCCTTGCTTTGAACTTGGAAATGGTGCCATCAGGATTCATTTTTGTGCGATACACCCATTTTACTCCAATTATCTTCTGGTTTCCAGGCCTTGCAACCAATTCCTAAGTTTCTTTCTTGTTGATCATGCCAATTTCTTCCTCCATGGCTCTTTTTCAATGATCATGTTCAGCTGCCTCTTCATAACTGTGTGGTTCTGTTTATATAAAATTACACTCATATATATCAGCAAGTGATCTAATCTTCATTGGAGGTGTATCTGAATCATAATACTCTTCATTTAGAGGATGATCTTCTTGCACTTCAACTGCGTCACTAGGACTGTTCTTCATTACCTTCTTTTCTTTCCAATCCCAATAAGCTTCTTCATCCACTTTGACATCTCTAGTTGTCACCACCTTCTCATTGTCAATCATAAACACTATGTAGCCTTTGGATTGACTACTATATCCCAACAATATGCCTTTTTCAGCTTTGAAATCCAGCTTCTTTCTCTTTTCTTCTGGAACATGGACATAGCAAAGAGAACCAAACACTTTAAGATGCTTAACTGTTGGTTTCTTACTAGTCCAAGCTTCAATGGGTGTCTTTCCTTCAACTGATTTTGTTGGAAGCCTATTGATGAGATACACAGCGGTGTAGGTAGCTTCTGCCCAAAAACTTTGAGAAAGTTTCTTTTCTGCTAGCATGCTCCTTGCCATCTCCATCACGATTCTGTTCTTCCTCTCTACCACTCCATTTTGTTGAGGAGAATATGGTACTGTCAATTGATAAAGAATGCCATTTGAGTTGCAGAACTCTTCAAACATCTTTGACATGAACTCTCCCCCTCTATCTGATCTCAGTTTCTTTAAGCTACAATTGCTTTGTGTTTCTGCCATGCCTTTAAATTTCTTGAATACTTCTAGAGTTGCCAACTTATTCTTCAAGAAGTAAATCCATGTCATGCATGTTATATCATCAATGAATAGCATGAAATAGATATTACCACTCAAGGAGGGTGTGTGCATTGGACCACAAAGGTCGGTGTGCACTAGCTCCAGCTTTTCTAAGGCTCTTCCTTCTGCTGCTGCCGGAAATGACTCTTTATGCATCTTTCCCAATTGGCATGGCTCACAAATTTCTCCAAGAACTTGTGTTGGTGGCAAATCCCTGACATACTCCTTTTGTGCAGCAAGTTTCAAACAATGCAAGCTAGCATGGCCATATCTTCTATTCCACAAGCTACTTTCTTCTACCTCACATTGATTTACCATCTCATTATGCATGATCAAATTCAACGGAAATGCATTGTTCTTCATCTTAATTTTGCAGACAGGTTTGCCTTTCACAGAGATCACACAACAATCATCATCAAAGCTCACTGAATATCCATTTTTGACCATTTGTGACATACTCAAAAGATTGTGCTTCAAACCAGGAACTAGGAGAACATCTTTAATGAGCCTACTACCTCCATTGTAGTTCATAGAAACCGTACCTTTTCTAGTGGATTTGATAAGGGCACCATCAGCAGTTTTGACTCCCACACAGATTGACTTGTCCAAGTCCAAGAACCATTTTGAATTTCCAATCATGTGACTGGTGCAGCCACTATCAATGTACCAAACACCATTTTCTTGCTTTTTTGAACTTTCACTTGCCATGAACATGAACTCCTCTTGACTTTCTTCAGCTAGCTTAGCTTGATGTTGAGTCTGAGTTTGTTGTTGTTGTTGCACTTGTTGTTGGACTTGATTTTCTCCATTTTGTTTTGCTTTGCAAAAACGTTCAATGTGCCCAACTTTGTGATAGAAATTGCACTTCTTGTTTTTCCAGCACCTTTGCTTCAAATGGTTTGTCTTTCCACAGAATTTGCAAGGTGAAAACACTGTTTGTGAACTTGAGGCCTCCTTCTGGTGCTTGTTTGTGCTTGATGCTGATTTTTGCTTTGCTTCAATTTTATTGGTGACATTTTTCTGTCTAGCTTCAAAAGCTTTTTCAATCCCAGCTTCAACTCTTCTCACATGCCTTTGCTCACGAGCTTCTAATTTGCCAATGAGTTCAGGAACTGACATCTTAGTGATGTCTCTTGATTCTTCAATAGCTGCAACTTTTGCTTCAAATTTATCTATAACTGTGTTGAGGATCTTTTCAGCTACTCTTACCTCAGGAATCACTTCTCCATATAGCCTGATTTTGTTGACAATGCCTTGAGCCTTTGAAGCATACTCCCTTATTGTTTCTATTTCTGACATCTTTAACATTTCAAAGTCTCTTCTCAAGGATTGCATCCTTATTTTTCTTGTTTCTTTAGACCCTCCGAATTGCTTTTCAAGGATCTCCCATGCCTCTTTGACTGTTGTAGCCCCAACAATCAAGGAAAAAATTTCTTCTGAAACCAATGAGTACATAAATGAAACTGCAGTAGTATTATGTTTCTGCAATCTTTCATTGTATGTTCTCAATTGATTTACAGACATCTCTTCAATGTCTTCTTCTTCAGTAAAATCTTCTTCAACTAAAAACCACAAACCATTAGCTACAAGGAAGGACTTCATCCTTATAGCCCAATAGTTGTAGTTCTCTCCATAAAAAATAGGTGTTAAGGGTAAGGATGAGGTGGTTCTATTTGCTGGTTCTGTGTTCATTTTGGAGTTTGGTGTTTGGGATGTGTTTGGGGCTAAATGTGATATGGTTTCAATGAATTAGAACAGGTCTGAAAGAAGGAACCTGCTCCGCTACCAATTGTTGGCTTTGATCTTCAAACTATTCAAACTAATCACAAGAACATCGATGTTTGAGAACATCGATGTTTTGATGATTCGAAAACTTCAAATAATTGGCAGAACTGCTTTAACATCAATGTTGGGTCTAGAACATCGATGTTTGAGGTTTCGGAATTTCTAATATTTGGGCAGTACTCCTAAAACATCAATTTTTGAATCAAAACATCGATGTTTTGATCCTGCTGGAAAAATTTTCCGAGAAATTTCCAGAAATTCTGCAGAAACCAAGGTTGATTTTCTGAGTTACTGTTCCATTGGTTTTCTCTCAATTCACTCAATCTTTTGGCTTGAACACTTAATGAACAAACTAAGAAATACTTTGTGAAGTGAAACACACTCAATGCACTATTATTTCACTTGTAGAATTCAGATTACAACACTCAATATATAGGTAGAAAATCAACCTATAACCCACTAACTTGCATCATTGTTGACAGCTCAACACTTTGCTGTCCTAAGATGCTCATAATGACTCAGCTCATAAAGAAGAGACACACAACACTAAAGATAACATAATTGATCAACACAAATCAATAATTAAAGACACACTCAACTAACCCACTTAAAGTAATAATAGAGTGGACCCTAGCTTAGTGTTACAGCTAGATCACACTAATGCAGCTTGATCACACATCACACTAGTGCAGCTTGATCACATAATCTAACGGTAACAACAATTTTACTTCCATGTGCCACAAACTTGAAAGGTTTTAGCAGAAAATCCCATTGGAGTGTATCAGCAGTCCATACATCATCCAAAACAAGCAAAATCTTTTGTCCTTCAAGTGCTTTTCCCAATCTGATATGGAGTTTATCGTCAGTCAAGTTGCCACAGTTCACTTCTCCGACACTCTTTAGAATATCTACACTCAATCTACGAACATCAAAAATTTCGGAAACACAAAGCCACAGTTTGAGGTGGAACCACTCTTTTACTCTATGGTCATTATAGGCAAGTTGAGCCAAGTTGGTTTTTCCAACCCCACCATGGCCCACAACTGGAATTAGTTGGAGGTGCTTTGCATTTGCATCATGAAAGAACAAGAGCTGAACCAGTTTTTCCTTCTCTTGGTCTCTGCCAAAAATCGAATCATCAAGCATAGAAGTGGCAGGCAGTCTGTCGACAACAGGAGTGCGAGCAACATCCTTCTCTATCAGGCTAAGAATAGCCTTTTGTTGAACTAAACATTCTAGTTTCTTGAGAATGTCTTGTAACTTTCCATTCAATTTGTTTTTTTTTTTCCTTCTGTTGAGCTGCGTTAATGGAAGTGATAAATTTCTGCGCCTGATTTTTACCTTTGCTTTCCTGACGTAGAATTTCGTAAGTTATCTCATCCAGCATCTGCGTGGTAGGCAGCATCTTTGAGCTCATCATGCCACCTCTGCACATCTGGAATTGCCATCTCCTCTTCATTTGCGTTGTTTAGCAGCGCACGAACAGTTATCATTGTCATTTTCAGTTTGTCCAGTAGCTGGTCATCAGGCTTAGTTCTCCATGGTTCTAATTAAGATGGGAACGTAGCGTTAGCCGGAAAAAAAAACAAACAAACAATAATCAAGGGAAAAGTAGTGATTATATATCTCTTGAATTTCTTTATGGTATTAAGAGTAATATATATCTCTTGAATTTCTTTATATTTAAACAATATTTTTTAAAATTCCTACTATTAACTACAAATTCTTACAATTCTCTTCCTTCCACTTCCTATTCCTTCCACATCCTGTTCCTATAGATAGGAATATTAGATTTGACACAATTTTGTAATCATATTTTGAAAAATAAATAATAATATCTCTTCCTCATTCTCTCCAATCTTTACTCCTCTTCTCTCCTAATTTATATTTGTCAAAAAAATTCACACTCTCAATTCAATAAAGGAAAATTTTCAGGTGCAAGGTACAACAAAATTAAGGTAAATTTAAGTATTATTTTTTTTAAAAGAAAACTATATTAAAATAATATACACAATTCTTCTTTCCATATCCTATGCCTATAAATAGGAACACATATGTTACGAGTGACAACTTTTATAATCATATTGGAAAACAAATAATAATATATATCTTCTTCATTCTCTCCAATCTTTATTCTTCTTCTTTCTTAATTTATATTTATCTAAAAATTTTCATTATCAAGTTCTTCTTAAAAATCATCAATAAGGGAGAATTCACTTCTAATTCACACTCTCGGTTCGCCCATAATAAAGGAAAATTTTTCAAGGACAAGGTACAACAAAATCAAGGTAAATTTAAATATTATTTTCATTTTTATTTTTCATTTTTAGAGAAATATATTAAAATAATATAGATATATATTTTTTTATATAGAGACTTTTTTATATATATCACCACTTAAACCGTGTGTAACTATAGTTAAGTATTTATTTTTTAACTGAAAACGTTTAATTTACCAAAAAAAATGATCTGAACACAATTTAACTTAAACTCTAAATCAAAAACCATTAATTCGGAAATAATAAATCAGAAATCTTATATCTATGAACCACAAAATTCTAAATTCAAAAATTATAAACCTTAAAACTCTACATTTTAAAACCCTAAATATTAAAATTCCAAAACTATAATGAAACGCCTCGACCCGTATTTACCGTACACAGTAAACACGTGCCAGAACTGTTCTTATTACAATAGCAGACAGAACATACAAATTAAAATACAACACAAGTAATCTCAAATACAACATCCGTCACCCGATCCCGGGGACCATTATTCAAACCACAACAGCAGTAGCAGAAACACATAGTATATGATACAGCAACATAGAAAATATCAGCAGCGGAAGACTTAGAATGAGATGCAGCGGAGGTATGGATCCGGGTCTGGTGGAGTAAAAACAGCAGTTGGCCGAATCACGTACCTGTACTACGAGCAACTCATCCTATGGGATGAAACCCCGCAGGCGAGGGGTGAGTCCGAAGTGCTCATCGACGAAGGATAAACAGTAATATGCAGGCAACACAATACTTTCGAAGTAAAATTCCAGCAAAAGACATAACAAGAAACAACTAGTAAAATAACTGAGCCAAGACCAAAAGAATGCTTATTATTACCAATTTTATCTTTCGGGGCCCTGTCACTGGATAAGCTAGGGGTCAGACCTGGTTATTAACATGTTCCGGGTGCTAGATCAATCCAGGGATCGACGTCCAAAAAATATAGAACCAGGGATAGACATCCCAAATATATAATAACGGGATAGACATCCCAAGCATAGACATCGGTAAACCAATCACAAAATCCATGGTGATCATCTCCCACTTCCACTCTGGCACTGTCAAGGATCTCAACTTCCCTGCTGAAGCTTGATGCTCAGCTTTCACCTGTTGGCAAGTGAGACATTTTGCAACATACTCAGCTATATCCTTCTTCATACGAGACCACCAGAAATGACTCTTCAGGTTCTGATACATCTTGGTACTTCCAGGATGCATCGCATATGGCGTCATATAACCTTCTTCCAGGATCTGACTACGCAGATTACTGACATTGGGTACACATACCCGTTTTCCAATCATCAGTGCTCCATCATCAGCTATATGAAACTTGTCTCCTTTTCCACTCTTTACTCCTTCCTTAAGCTTGACCAGGTCGGGATCTCCATCTTGTAACTCCACTATCCATCCTCTCAAATTAGACTTGACACTCATGTGTGCTAGTAAAGCTCCTGTATCATCAACTGACAAACCAACTCCCAACTTCCTTAACTCGATGAGTGAAAACATCGAGTAACTAGTGGAAGCATCTTCTGCTTGTCTCCGACTCAAGGCATCAGCTACCACAGTGGCCTTTCCTGGATGATACTCGATAGTACAGTCATAATCATTAAGTAACTCAACCCAACGTCTCTGTCATAGGTTAAGCTCCTTCTGAGTCATGATGTACTTAAGACTGTGATCGGTGAAAATCCGACACTTCTCTCCAAACAAATAGTATCTCCAAATCTTCAGAGCCAAGAACACAGCTGCCATCTCAAGATCATGCGTCGGATAATTTTTCTCGTGAGTCCTTCATTGCCTAGAGGCATAGGCAATCACCCGTTCTTCTTGCATCAGCACGGCTCCTAAACCAAGTCCCGATGCATCACAAAACAATACATGCTCAACACCAGGCTTCGGTACTGTCAAAACTGGTGCTGTGGTCAGCTTCTTCTTAAGCTCCTCAAAACTCTGTTGACATTCTGGGCTCCAAACAAATGCCTGTTCTTTCCTTAATAGCTTGGTCATGGGACTGGCTAATAAGGAAAAACCTTCAATGAACCTCCGATAATATCCTACAAGTCCAAGGAAACTTCTGACTTCGGATACGTTCTTAGGTGGTTCCCACTCCAGCACGGCCTTTACCTTGGCAGGGTCAACCTTAATTCCATCCCCGCCAACCACATGTCCAAGAAAAGAAACTTCTCCAAGCCAAAATTCACACTTGCTGAATTTGGCATACAATTGCTTCTCCTGTAACCTCTGTAACACTATCCTCAAATGCTCTTCATGCTCCTCCTTGCTCTTAGAGTAAATAAGAATGTCGTCGATGAAGACCACAACAAACTTAACCAAAAACTCATTCAGGACCAAGTACATCAAGCACATAAATACTGCTGGTGCGTTGGTCAATCCGAACGGTACAACTGTGAACTCGAAATGACCATACCGTGTGCGAAAGGTAGTCTTCGGTATGTACTTCTCTGCAATCTTGATCTGATGATACCCAGACCGAAGATCAATCTTGGAAAACACAGTGGCTCCTTGCAACTGGTCAAACAAATCATCAATCCTAGGCAACGGGTACTTATTCTTAATTGTCACCTTGTTCAGCTGGCAGTAGTCTACACACATCCGCAAGCTACCATCCTTCTTCTTGACAAACAAAACTGGTGCACCCCATGGTGAAGTACTGGGTCTGATGAAACCCTTTTCTAAGAGCTCATCCAACTGCTTCTTCAGCTCCTGAAGCTCTATTGGTGCCATCCTGTATGGAGCCATCGATATGAGTGTGACTCCTGACATCAGGTCGATGGTATACTCAACCTCTCTGTCAGGTGGCAATCCTGGCAAATCATCTGGGAAGACGTCAAGGAACTCCTTCACTACTGATATATCTCCTGGGGTAGGATCCCGTACATCTTCGCTTGTGATGTGGTTCAGCAACACCTCTGGACCATGCGACTTTGCTCCAGGATCCTGCATAGCTGCATAGCAGATATGCTACACGTAGCAGCAGCTCTCCTAATACTGGCTACCAAAACTTGTCGTCCGTTATCGGAAGTCAGCAGCACTTCCTTAGTCCGACAATTCACCAAGGCATTATGTCTTGACAACCAATCCATCCCTAGGATTATGTCAAATCCCCCCATGTTCATCACCACCAAACGAGCTAAGAAAACCTCATCATCATAAGAAAGGAGGACATCCTTTCATACTTGTGTTAATCTCACCACTATGCCCGCGGGTAATCTAACCCTTAACGGACTTACTAAACTCTCTTCCTTACAGCTATGTTGTATGGCAAAACTCTGAGCGATAAAAGAATGTGTGGCACCAGGATCAATCAAAGTGTATGCAATACTACCGAAAGCTGTAAAGGTACCTGCAATGACATCAACATTCTCGGAATCATCCTCAGCCGTGATCACAAATGCCCTCGGAGCGGCTGCACTCTGGTTCATAGCTGACTTAGTCCGAGTAGGAGCAGCTCCACGTCCACGGCCTCTGCCAACTCCAGAACCACTAGGTACACTGGCCACTAATGCTTGTACGGTTTGTGCAGGAACAGGAACTCCAGATCTTCCCAACCTAGGACACGAACTCCGATAGTGCCCAACTTCATTGCACTCAAAGCACCTCACCTTAGACAGAGGAGGTCTAGGGCGAGTATCTCCGGATGAAGTCCCTCCAGACTGGGTCCATGAACTCCCACGATTGTTGTTGTAGACTCGACCCTGGGACACTGGCATGGATTGAGTCTGTCCATACCCTGACCTGTTACCGGCATTCTGGAACCTCTTGTTCTGATTCCCAGCATTCTGTGCAAATTTACTCTTTTGGACTTCTTCCATCTCTCTCTCGTTGCCCATCCAAATAACTTCTGCTCGAAGAGCATCTGCAAGCATATCCTGATAAGTCTCATAAACCTTGCATCCCATGACTGTCTGGATGCAGGATCGCAGGCCATCCAAGAAACGCTTGCATCTGGCCTCTGGTGTAGACACATACTCCGATGCATAGATGGACAAACAATCAAACTGGATCTCATAGTCGTTCACCGACTGTCCAATTCGCTGTCGCAGACTCAGGAATTCTCGCTTGAGCTGGTCCTGATAAACATCGGTAACAAACTTCCTCCGGAACATCTCAGTGAACTGTGCCCAAGGCATGGTGACTGGTTTCGCCATGTCACGTGCTGCCGAATCCCACCAATCCACAGCAACATTGCGGAACATGGATGCAACATACCTAGCCCACCTGTCCTCGGTGCATCTCAGCTTCAACATCACTCGGTGAGCTTGACGGAGCCATTCGTCAGCTGCCTGTGGGTTAGTGACCCCTGTGAAAGCATCAAGACCTAGCTTAGTCAGCTTGGTGTAAACAGGATCCTCAACAGGTCCCTGATTCTCTTGTTCACGGGCTTCCCTGGCCACTAAACGAGCATCCTTGGCTTCCTGACGCTGCAGAATCTGCGCCATGGTATGCATGATCTGTGTTGTGTCGCCCGGTACTACTGCGGGTACTTGTCCACCCACGACCGGTTGCGGCTGATCGACCGATACCTGGTCATCCTCCAAACGTTGCTCAGCATGCTGGTTTCCTCCCACCGGATCCATTCGTACCTATATGAGAATGTATGCATGCATGTTATGACAAGGAAGTAACCAGACTATGCACATATAGGCAACAAACAAGCACAATTATCACCCTAAGGACCTACTGCCCGCTCCGCTACAAAAATGAAACGCCCCGACCCGTATTTATTGTACATAGTAAACACGTGCCAGAACTGTTCTTATTACAGTAGCAGACAGAACATATAAATTAAAATACAACACAAGTAATCTCAAGTACAACATCCGTCACCCGATCCCGGAGACCATTATTCAAACCACAACTGCAGTAGCAGAAACACATAGTATATGATACAGCAACATAGAAAATATCAGCAGCGGAAGACTTAGAATGAGATGCAGCGGAGGTATGGATCCGGGGTCTGGTGGAGTAGAAACAGCAGCTGGCCGAATCACGTACCTGTACTACGAGCAAAACATCCTACGGGATGAAACCCCGCAGGCGAGGGGTGAGTCCAAAGTGCTCACCGACGAAGGATAAACAGTAATATGCAGGCAACACAATACTTTCGAAGTAAAATTCCAGCAAAAGACATAACAAGAAACAACTAGTAAAATAACTGAGCCAAGACCAAAAGAATGCTTATTATTACCAATTTTATCTTTCGGGGCCCTGTCACTGGACAAGCTAGGGGTCAGACCTGGTTATTAACATGTTCCGGGTGCTAGATCAATCCAGGGATCGACATCCAAAAAAATATAGAACCAGGGATAGACATCCCAAATATATAATAACGGGATAGACATCCCAAGCATAGACATGCTTAACATAGGTAACCCAGATCATAGCCACCACAAAACAGTCTCTAACCAACTAGTCATACCACTACTTTCCTAGTGACAAATAAGTCGTCAACACAACTTCCAATTATCCAATTATCTCATCATGTCAATAAATCCACAATCAATAAATCAACAACAACAGCAATAATACCACAACCAAATTCAATTGGCTCAACAGTTCAATCAGGCAAAATAATCACAGAAAAACAAACACAGTATCATGTGCAACATATCAAAGGTTATCCATCCTCACCTTAGCCGATTTTCCTACTCTTGGAAGTCCTCAAACTGTCCCGGCTCCGGTTCCTCGGAATACTGTTCGTTATTGGCTCCTATATAGAAAATAGTAACACATACTCACATAAGATGCACATAAATGCAAATGATGCTATACCGTAAAAATAAAACTAAACTGATTCGTTTACGTCCCGGTGAACCCCGTTATCATCATCATTCACTATTTATTATTCCTGCGTCAGAATTCCATACTGTATTTATACCCGGTTACTATTCCGGTATTTATTTTGTTAATACCCTTTCCTTATTTATTTTATAAGCCTGCACTTCCCAAAATAATTATTATTGACTAAATACATATTCCTAAAATACTATTGTGTCAAAGGACTTATTTCATTTATTCTCACAAATATAATTATATACCATGTATATATTTTTCTGCCGTATTTCCCAAAGTATATACTTATCATAAAATATTTTCTCAAATGCTATTGTATATATCTCTTCCTAAAAGTAATTATTATAATGTATTTCAAAGGTATTTATCATATAATATTTTCCGGTAAAACATTTACATCCTATATATCCTTAAGAAAGTTTATCACAATTTAATAATTATGTTATAATTATCATATGAAGGTAGTTATTCTCTTTTACCCCACAAAATTTTAACCATATACTACCCTTTTTATTATTTCCGAAAATTTGTATGTGTGATATGTTTTTTTTTTATAATTCCAGAATTATATATACCTCTATTTTTATTTTTATTATCATTATTATTTTATTTTTTTAAAATTAATTCGGACTGGGCCAAGGTCCAAGTCCAAATTGCCTAACCCAATCCTAGCCCAACACCTAAAACCCAAAACCCAAGTCCAAACCCACTAACTATTAACAACCCAGCCCACGACCCATACCTATTCCTAACTGGGTCTACCCGCGACCCGCATCATGACCCATCCGGGTCAAACTCCCCACGACGGATCTGCTCACCTCGGGGTTGACGGCGGCGGCGCGAGCAGGTGCAGACGATGGCGAGGGCGGCGTTGAGCAGAGCGGCGGCAGAGGCGAGGTGAAAGAGAACTCCGAGTCGTCGGCGACGGGTGCGAAGGGGAAGGCGAGCTCGGGTCGTCGCGCCGTCGGGTCGGCTTCGTCTGGGCAGTTCACGGCCGGCCTGACGCGATGGCGGTGGCGGGAGGAGGAGAAGAAGGAGGAGAGGATGGCGAGGGCGGGCGGCAGCATCGTGCAGGTGGTGTTGGTGTCGGCTGCGTGATGGTGGTGGTAACTTGGTGGAGCTTGTGGTGGCGGTCGGCACGGTGGTGTGTCGTGTGTGTTTTGTGTTGTGTTTTTTTTTTTATTATCTTTCTTTCCTCTTTTTTTATGTAAAACCAGTAAGGTTATGGTGTAAGACGTTGGACAGAATTTTTGTGCAGAGGGGAAAATGAGTTGTATGAAGGTATCTGGGTGTCTGGGTTTTACTTGCAGAAGCAAAGCAAAGGTAAGTTTTTTTTAATTTTTGCAGCCAGAGGAAGGACACAAGCGTGGAAGCTGCAAAGAAGCTTCAAGGGAGGCTTCAGGCAGAAGAAAAGTGTGGTGTAAGGAAGAAGAAAGTAATTCCTTACTGGGGAAGGAGAAGACTGCCGGGTGGAGCTTCATGGTGAAGAGGAAGCTTCACATGGCAGGAGAAAAACGTGTGCAAGTGTGTTACACACACTTGAGCGGGTATCGTCCGGACCAGCAAATAACTAAAGTACCCTCAATACTTTATTTCTGGTCCATTCTTTCGAGGTTAAACCTGTCTTTCCTCGAAATTCCTGGACCCGAAAAATACCAACTCTGGTCTGTAAAATCCGCAGAAAAATCTACAACGTGGGGTAAGGGTCGGTTTCAGAATCCGATGCATAATTTACCCTGAAATAATTACCCAAGATTAATTTCATTAGGTAAATTACTGTACAAAGCTTTTACAGTCCCGGTAAAAACATAAATTTTACCCGGGCCGTTACATATAAAATTCTAAATCTTAAAATACAAAACATTGAACCATAAGACTCTAAATTTTGGACCTAGTGGAGAAGGGTTGGGGTCCATTAAGCATCAACCAGGATTCAAGTCCTGGTGATGTGAATGGAGCATGCACAGTTCGTAGAGTGCCCACCTTAACAGGTGACGTTCGAAGCCCGGAAGAGATTAGTCTCGTGTAGATGAGGATACTCTTCTAGTATCAAAAAAACACTCTAAATTTTATATTGTAAATTCAAAAAATTCAAAATACTAAAATCCTAAATCTTAAGACCCTAAAAACCTTAAATTCTAGAATTTTAAATTTTAAAATTGAATGGATCATCATCTCCATTAGGTTGACCGTTTGAACCTCTGATTGATCATCTCTCTCGATAGATGATAAGTGGGCATAGCAGGTATTATTTAGTACATAATGTCTCCTTTTTGGCCTAGCATTTATTCTAGATTCATCCATTTTTATAGTTTTCTTAGTTTAATTCTGCAGGCAAAGCTTTTACTAATTAAATCTTCTTTCAAGTGCTTTTTTATGCAAAATAACCTATTTCCTATGGATTTCGAGCTCTGTATAGATTTCTGTAAGAACTGAAGCTGATTTGATGAAGATTTCCTATCGAAGAGTTGTCAACGTGTTACATGTATGCGACACGGTGACTCTGTAGTGTCCGCAAATCAGAGCCCATATTTTTGCGTCAATTAATTCTGAAGATTTTTGGGGAGTATATGACATGATATAAAATTTAAAGAGGATATTCTCAGCAAAGAAAGAGGGTTGCTGCATGTCAACTTGAGAAAATCCTATTTTTTAGTGATTTGGTGAATCATGCTATCTTTTAGAATTTATTCTAGGGTTTTGCATGATATAAAAAAAAAAGCAAAGACAACAGTAAAGCCATCTTCTAGACACACGCCAAAAACAAAAGACAGGAGCTAGGGTTTCAACAGAAGCTTTTCTTCTTTTCTCTTTTATTTTATTCGGTTTGTATTCATGAATAATTTATCCATCATCTTCTTTTATTTTACTATGAACTAAAGTCTCTCTAGATCATAAGGAATGTAGCTATTTGACTCTTTTTATGATTTAATTATTCCTCGACAGTTTATTTATTTAGTTTTCTTGATTGATTTATGTGTGCTTAATCAAAGATTAGAGACCGGCCATCTTTAGTCCTTGACTTAAGATTTAAACTAAGTACCTATTGGAGACGTTTTAATTCTGTAAAAACATAATTCTGGTATATCTTGTGACTCACGTATGCTATGCAAGATTATTTAACAATTTATCAAGTAATTCTTGGATGGCATGCTTATATGCATAGATACCAATGGTTGCATTACCTATGAATTCTCCAAGCTTTTGGACAACTTCTAGAATTACCTCTGCCTCTTTCCTGCAAGAAGAGATGACAAAATTGAAAAGACAATGTCTGTCGAAGATTGAGACTTTTTTCATTTTGGTTATTTGAATCAAGTAGATTTCTGTCAAAAACAAAATTTTGCCAAAAAGACAATGTCGTTTATTTATACTTACGTTTTTTCTTCAACAATTATCCCTTTCAGGCCTCCAATTTTTGCCAGGGCCTCTTTCCATTCAGTTATTTTATCCTCCTCAAGAGCCACTTGGTGTTTAGCAAAAGAATTAGCAAAACTCTTCCTTTGATGCCTGACATCAGATGGATCTACATGATGGAAACCGGCAAAACATAATGTTGTTCTTCTTGAGAGTGACGCCCCATGATCATCACAAGTTCACTTAGGCACCATTTCGAGGAAGCATAATCCTGGGAGAGTACAACTACAGAAGATTTTGATTCTTGAATTGCTTGCGGTAGCTCCGATCCAATCTCCTTCCCAAATGCAATCCCTTCCTCGTCATAAAACACCACATGTCCTGCTCTAACCAACTCTCTATTGAGGTGATCAATGAAAGTATATCGTGTATCCGGACCTCTGAAACTCAAGAATATATCATAGGGGAGGCATGAAGGCGTCGTGGAAGATGAGGCTTCTTGTTCTTGCTCTGCTGGGTTGTTCTTTACCTTCCTCTGGTTGTTTCTCCACAGACATTTTTGTAATAGCCAGTGGTCAATATGTACCTCATCAATCTGATAAATTCTTAGCCTGTTCATCTTGTTGTATAGAAGTTTTAATTAATGGGTATTGGTGATGAGTGAAATTAACATGGTTGTGCTGTATTGATTTGGTAGATCCATCTTCTAAAACAGGCTAAGGATATAATGAAGACACAAATGGACAGATAAACATAAGCAAGCTAGCTATATTGATCTCTGCAAATTCTCCTATTCTTCCAACATCATTCAGTAAATTATTTGGAGAAGAAGAGGAAATATATAAACAGATAAAATTACCTGGCCCAACAAAAACTATGAGTTAATTGACCTAAGAGATAAAATCAGGATGCTAAAAAAATATTGCAGATGAAAGAAAACTACCTTGGACAGTATGCAAGGTGGGGAGGAGGTTCTCCCTCTGATTTCTACAGGCCTTAAAACATGTCACAATATCACCAGAAAAGAGAGTAATCATTCCTTTAAAATTGGACCAAATCGCCACAGGTCAGCTTTAGCTATATCTTGCAGCAGACATTAACAAGAGACCAATCAGTGATTCTGTGCATATATATAATTTGAAGAACAGGAAAACTAATCACAGAAAGATATGCGTATAAGTACCTGTGCTGTGTTCCTTCCCAAGACCCTCCTGGAAAGATCAGAGAAAAGGAAGAGAAGAGAGTGATAATAAAAAGACGAGTTGCGGCAAGTCAACCTTGAACGAAGGATAGAAGAAAACCGTGTCGAAGAAATTTCAACAATCAGCAGAAACAAAAGGGCGTAATTAAGTCAGTTTCACAAATCACGAGCACAGAATGACCAAATACATAAACTAAACTATTGATATCTTCTAGTCAGTTTCTACTTATACTCCTTCAAAGTCTTTTTTTTTTTCTTGGGTCAAATTCATATTTCTAGTACGCGTTATCAAAATTATGTATGAAAGGCTAACCGTACATTGCAAGATTTATTTATTTTGACTATGGCCACAATTTATAGTGCTTTTGAAATTATTTTGAAAGAAAATATGCAAATATTGCTTGGCCTACCCATTTGTAGTATGATAAAAGATATGACTAGATAGTAAGAAGAATTGTCTTCCACGGGATTATGGCTGAGTCGTCAAAGGATGTGAAACGAGTTAGTGTGAGATATGACCATAAGGATTGATGTTATTTTTTAAGGTTACGGTAACATCTGAATTTCGAAGACGGAATTCTTTGAAGGAAGGGATGATGTGATATCCTAGGTACACCCTGGAGTTTAGAGAAGTACTTACAGGATGAGATTCGGGTGTAGCTTGTCCTCCAGGGATGTTCGTATTAGTCGGATCGTGTATTCGAGAATTTGTGGGTGACATTAATAGTGTTGGTGTACATGTTAGTATGAGTTTAGACTCGGTCACATGAGTTGGTGTCGGAATGACGGTAATGGTGTGCATAGGCATGGCCTAGTGTGCACAAATAGATCTGTAGTGATGCGAAGGCACGGTTGGCCTAGTTTGGTGTACCGAGTACTCGATTTGTCTAATTGGCCAATAGATGATCGGTAACGATAGGAATGTGATTATTTGGTATAATATGTGCATTGGAGGCACAATTGGAAAAGGAAAATACCCGTTAGCCTGAGTTGGTGCAGAATGGTGCACAACGGAGACACCGGTGTGCCCATCAGTGCACAATTGGGCCCAATGGTGCCCGAGTGCATGATTCACCAAACAAACCAAACAGAGTGAGCTATGTGACTTGGGAATAAGCTTTTGGTGGTCTTTAGTGTGCAAGCTAGTAAGTTGGGTGTCACGAGGCAATTGGTTAGAAAATAAGCACGAGAAGGCACTTGCTTGTGCAAGTTGCACCAAATGGGAAGAGGTGGCAAGTGGGCACTTACTGGCCTACTTGCCTATGAATTAAGAGTGAAATCAACCATCTCTCACCCATTTGGTTCAAACTAAATTCGTGTAAGAGAGAGAGAGAGGAGAAGGAGAGGAAAAGACGAGAGGAAGAGAGGTGAGGCTAGGGTAGTTCTGCTCTCAGACAGATTGACCCTTGCCCAATACAATAGTTATTCCGGCCAAACCACTGGTTGGAATTGAGTAAAACCAAAGCCCACATTTAGCTAGCATTCGTTACCTTCCATGGGATCTGATATTGTGATTTTTAAAGCCAAACTGAGAGAGTTATGTACTTTTAAAATAACATTGGTCTGCAACAAACCTGTTGCTTGACCCTGATTGAGTATAGGAACCATATATAGAGCTGTAGAGATTACATTGGGCTTTATGGCTCTAGAAAGCTAAGATTTTCGGCTACGACTTTGATGTTGATTACCAAGTCTGGTTCTGCCTGTAGGTGTCCTTGTTGCCTCGGTGAAGTTTATGCTAGTGCGGGGCAGATTGTACCCCAAGCAGATGTAAGGATGATTTACGTGATTGAATTATTGTTTATATGCTATGGTTACTCTAAAAAGGGGCTTCTCTACCTCATCATGGGCGTCCCTCGCTGGTGAAGATAGAAACCAAAAGATTTTCTCAAATTAGCCTGAGCTGGTGTTGCTTATGAAGCTTTCTTTGAGCACCATAATTCCCTCTTTTTTTTTTCTTCTTATTCTAGGTTGTTGTCCCGGTGTTGCTTATGAAGCTTTCTTTGAGCACCATAATTCGCTCTTTTTTTCTTCTTATTCTTCGTTGTTGTCGCCGCCATTGCAAGCGGACAACAATTTGTCACGGGATGGGCTCCAAAGGCACAGGGGAAGCCTATGAGCCCAGGATATTTGCAAGGTGGTTGGGCTTATCATTATTTAAATTTGAAATAGCCATTCAAATTTAAATATGATAAGTACTTGTTTGAATTTGAGTTAATTTGAATATAATTCAAATGGGATGGATAAATTATATAGAGTTTGAACTTTTATGTGTAGCCTATAAATAGTATATGACATTGGAGGGGAAAAGTATGAGAGTGTATTATAGTCTTTATAATACACAAAGTTTCTATCAAATTCCTTTCTCTCTTCTCTTTTCTTTCTCTTCATATTGGTTTTATTAGGTTGATCGCTGAGACTTGAACCGCACGGATATCTTCTGCAGCCTTAAACTCTGTGCCCGTGACAAATTTCTCTCCTCTGATTGCAGCTATTGCTCCTTGCCTTATTAGTTTTCTTTTTCTTTTATTTTCTTTTAGAAAAAAATCCTATACTTTTATCAAGTGATTTTTTTGTTATTGTCTTGTTGATGGAGGATGGAATTGTCAATTGATGATTGTGAGTTTGTGAAGAGCTTTTTCTACCTATAGTTCCAATTGTTTTTCGGTTGTTCTTCTCCGAGTAAATTTAATTGATCAAAAAAATTAATTTTAATTATCATGGTTCTTTCTACCGTGAATTATTAGCTTACAAAAAATTAATTCAATCTGGATCTTTTTTTTTTTTTTAAATGGGTCTTCTCACCGTGTATCAAATATATCAAAAAGTCCATAAAAAATTTCCTCCCGGGTGCATGGGAGCGGGTGAGAAGCCGAGTTGCAACCACATTTGACGTGTGGGTGTTGAACGACGTTGGTTTGAGCATCAAACAACATTATAATTTCGGATCAGTACATATACAGTCCGAGACCTATGATTAACCTGTCCAAGAAAAAAGGTTCTAGGTAGATGATTGACACAAAATGTGAAGCTCGGGTACCTTTATTGTACAAAAAACCTAATAATAAATATTCATATTCAAAATTACTCGACTTTCGTTTTAAAAGAAAAGAATGTCCAGCTCTTTTTCTGCATCACATGAATGCTTACTGAACTACCAACGGAATTCCTAGCTATGTGAAGAAGATGTAAGTGTAACCCAATTATTGATTCGTTCCTTGTCCCACTTGCCATGCCAAATTGTCATTGTTATCTAAGTTTGTTTAAGAAATGCTTGTGATTGTGTTTTCATATATATTCATGAATTAATGCCAAAGAGAATACCTTCAAGTAGGCAGATAGCCTTTAAAAAAAAAAAAAACCATTCGTCTCCCAAATAAATTTTTTTTTGGTAATGGAAGATGATAAAAAAAGCTTAGCATTCAATGGTTATCAACTGACCCTTTATAAATTCGCTCCAACGACTTGTTCCTCTTTCAATGTTTAAGAATTCTTAGTTTATCTATTCTCCTTTGTCTTCTTGTCAAATTATTTTGTCCCTCCATGCCTTTTTCTTAGAAAACCCAATCTTTGTTTTCCACTTCTGTGTGGGGGAGAAAGTTCAAACTATTATAACCGTTCCCACCAACTACGCGTTTTTGAATAGCAGTGAAGAGCAATAGTTAATTGCAAGGTTTTGAAAACCGGACCGGGCATTGAACCGGCAAAGGGGATGTTCAAAAAAAACCGGGGTTCAACCATTTTATTGAAATATGTTAATTTTTAAAAAAATAGTCAAGATATGTTCATTATAATAATTTTATAGTCAAAATTAAAGCTATTCACAATATATAATAACATTTATGTAAAAATAACACTAGTTTATGGTAGTCTAGTTGGTTAAGGACACTAATTATAATAAAAATATCAAAGGTTCAATTCCTTTCTTCATCATTTTTAAAAATTTTAAAAATAAAATAGAGGTTCAACCGCTAATAACCGTGAGAGGTTCACCCGGTTCGTCAAAAACCGGCGAATTCCCTCTTTTTCTCTTTTCATTTTTCATTCTCGATTGCTGCCGTTGTCGCCCCCATTGCAAGGGGGACAACAATTTCCCCTCTCATGCCGCTCCTTGCCTTATTAGTTTTCTTTTCTTGTATTTCCTTTTAGAAAACTCTATACTTTTATCAAGTGGTTTTTTTGGTTATTGTCCTGTTGATGGAGCAAGGAATTGTCTGAGTGATGATTGTGAGTCTGTGAAGAGCTTTTTCTACTTGTAGTTCTAATTATATATATATATATATATATATTTGTCGAGGTTCTAATTGTATTTTGGTTGTTCTTCTCCGAGTAAATATATCAAAAACTTCATAAAAGTTTTCCTCCCAAGTGGGGAATAGGGGAATATTTCGGGCAATTTAATCCTTCGGTTGAAGCGGGTGAGAAGTCGAGTCAAACCCACGTTTGACATGTGGATATTAAACAACGTTGTTTTGAGCATGGGCAGCGTTCTAATTTCGGGTTAGCACATATCCAGCCCGAAATTTATGATTGACCTGACAAAGGAAAAATTATAGGTAGACGATTGACACAAAATATGGAGTTCGGGTACCTCAATTGTACCAAAAATTTTCGTTTTAAAAGAAAAGAATGTCCAGCGCTGCATCACGTGAATGCTTACTGAACTGCCAATGGAATTCCTAGCTATGTGAAGAAGATGTAAGTGTAACCCAATTATTGATTTGGAAGTAGTTTAATCCTTTTTTTTTTTTTCAGATTCGTCCCTCGTCCCACTTGCCATGCCAATTGTCATTGTTAGCTAAGTTTGGTTTAAGAAATGCTTGTGATTGTGTTTTCAT